>AWUE01015022.1:0-39043 GCA_001974825.2 Corchorus olitorius | reverse complement strand
AACATAGGAAATGTCGTTATATTGTGTTAAATAAAAAGTGATCGTGTAAAGTATTGTGTTATTGATCAAATTAAAGCTATATATACATATATCTAGTAGTATGCATATAAATAAATTATATAATATATCATCAATCATGGAGAACTTTTAATATAAAAAAAATCATGGAGAACTTCACATGGAACACGATCGATCACTTTTTCAGTAAATGGGTTCGATATTGTCGATATTGGGAGACATCTTTGCCAACAACGTGATCATTACAAGATCTATATATACACATTATCAAGCAGATTTGCATGGGCATATATGGCGTATGCATTGGCCAGTACGGAAGATTGGCAGGCTAAGGCAAAAAGATAAAAAAAAAAAAACGTTAGTGAAGAGAAAGTGTAATTATTGGTACATAACAATAATAGGTGCATGAACTCCGTCTAATGGCAAGAGGTTTGGGAACTCACTATGGAATTAGGGGTTCAAACCCCTCCCCCCTCCCTCTCATTGTAAGAAAATAATAATAATAATAATAATAATAATAATTAATAATAATAATAATAATAACAAGTTGATCGGTCCGCGCTGGTGCGTCGGGCATTCTTTGTTATAAATTTTGTTATTATTGTTTGAATATAGAAAGGATTTCGTTTTAAAATTTTGAAATTTTATTAGTATTTTGTGTATTTGTGAAGTAGTTTGCCATTTAAATGGATCTCAATTTTCTATATATATATATATATAACTTATTAATAATGGTGGTTGAGTTTTATAGCTGTAACATTAATTTTTTGTTGATAAAATCGTAGCAATTGTAATCCATTTCTTATTCTTGGATATTAACCTTTGCTTCTTAAAATATCTTCTTTCTCATAAATCTAATTAAATTCTTTCTATCACTATAGTTCGAGAAAGATGAGACGTTTTTATTTTTTAAAAGAAAATCATTAAATTAAAACAAAACCAATTAGTCTGAAGACTTTAATGGGTTTTACACATAAAATTACAGAAATAACGAAATTAAGAAGAATAAAAAGAGGACACAAAGTGGGCAATTGAGAGTCTTCAAAGTGGCAAAAGACCCAAATGAATTGTGAGAAACTAATTGAGGGCCTTCTTAATAAATAAATAATACATGATTTGATGGTCAATAAATGCTTTCACATTCAATTGGTTAAAAACTCTTGCAATTACAAAAAAGGGCTTGAGGAAAAGGAAATGGTGAGAAACTAACTGAAGGCCTTCTTAGTAATTAACCAAATGAGAAAAGTCATGAAATGACAAAAAAAATGTTCAAACCGAGCTTTCTCATCGACTCTCAAAAGGAGCTTTTAGTAATATTCCTGGGTGTTTCAAATAATATTTAGTATATATATATATAGGTGCATAATGGAAAGTGACATTTTCAATTTTTATCTCATAATATAAATAAATTACTCACATCCCTTCTCATGATTCACATTCAAAGCTTTTAATAAGAAATTTCAAACTGTTAAATCATTGAGATACTTGTGCCTTGAAAAATAATTGAGATATCAGCATGGGACCATATATGTATATATTATGATATAAATTTTTATATCATGGACCAACTCCAACTCCAAGCACCACACAGCAGCTTATTTTTGTTTTTATGCCCAACAAGCAGTGACGTAGCTAGCATCCCGTTCAATGGGTCAAAAGTCTTTTTTTTTTTCCTTACCATGTGCGGTTAAGAGTCTATTTATACATTATTTCTTAAGAAAAACATGTGAATATAAATTATTTCAACTTAATTATTTGCTTAACTAAAATCTCTTCATATTTTTTATATCTCAATTTACACTTGAGGGTAAATATATCCTTGATAATGTTAGAACAAGATGTGTGGCTCAGATTTAATCCAAAATTCTAAGCTAGATCAGATTTGATGCCACCATTGTCATAATTAAATTAGGAAAGTAATTTTATTTTCCTAATTTCCTATAATTGGACCGAAATTAGCAAATAAATATTGGAAAAAAATAATTATTTTATGATTATTATTATTTCAATAAATGATGGTCAGAAAAGAATTAAAATCATCTTGTATGATCTTCAATTTTAACGGAGACTTAATTTTTATATGATGACCATCCCAATTTTATGAAATACGTGATGTCATATCTAAATTAGATGTGTGGCATGATATGTGGCGCAATATGGCCTAGTGTCGAAACGTTCGGGTTCGGGGAACCCTGCCGAAACGACTTGGAAAAAGGAGTCGCCACTAATCTTTTTTCTAGGTGTTATTAGCCACCTATCCATATTGTTAGACCTAATGTTTCTCGATGCTTGGCTAGGGTTACACTAAACCTAACAATATCTGCTTAACCAGAGATACTATGGGTTCGGGAGTCGGTTACGCTCAGGGAAGGATTAGCACCCCCGAGACGCCCGTCAAACGACGGTACCTCTAGTCTAAACTAAATCTAATGGGCGTAACACTAAGCGGTTGCTTTTATCTTCGATTATTATCATAAAAGGGTTATAAAAGAAAATAAAATCATTTTTTAAATAGATGTCGAGAATTCGAAGAATATGACCGTACGACCGTCGATCAATTCTGTTTCGATTCTCTTTCACTATATGTTCTCTTGTTGAATCTTCCGCACCGGGAAGAAATTTTGAAAATGCTATGTCAAAACCTTTTATTTTTGTTTTTAAAGTCTTTTACTTTGTTTTGAAAACTTACATTTTAGTCTCCCTAAAAATGGTGTGAAAATCTTCTTTTGTTATTGTTTTGGAAAACCTTTTCCATCGTTTATTGATAAACTAAGTCTGATTTGAATTTGAAAACCTCTATTTAAGTCTTAAAAGCTCTTGATTACCAATTTTAATTTCTTTTGAAAACTGAGTAATAGAACATCAATTTTTGAAAATGCTTTTGAAGAAAAAAGAACGATCTTTTTGTATTTTCTTAATTGTATTTAAACTTAAAGGGAAGAAAATGAATGCAGATGATGTATGAATTGATATATTTTATTTTATTTAATCAGTAAACAACGATATACTCGAAATTAACCCGAGACCCTTCCCACGCATTATGGGGGTATCTCGAGGATAATCCAATCTCGGAGTGGGAACCAAGAATTCGTACCTGAGTACATTTACTTGGGACCCACTCGTCATCGTAGAAGACCGTTGTTTACCAGTTTTTATTTAGCTAACTCGCATGAATGGCAATTAAAATGCATGAAAGATCATTTTTAATTACATGCATTAATACAAGTCTACCCGAAATCAATTCCATAAATCCTTCCCACGCATTATGGAGGTATTTATGGAAAAGATTGGTCTAAAAGGGGCTCCCAGAAGTTCGTACTCGAGTACATTTATCTGAAAGACCCTTTACCTTGGCAAAAGACAAATATTAATACATTTCAATAACAAGGTGATGTATGATGCATGTATATGGTAAAATTCTACCTCTACTAATTACTAATTATTACAAACCCAAGGCCTAATTAAGCCAACAACAAATCACTTAAAAGAAAGTAAAAGCCTAAGAGGCCAACTCAGACAAACTGGGGACTTTTCTGCATATCAAGTAGAAGATTAGCAACATTCAGGAACCAAAAGCACAATTTGGAAAATCAATAATGTGAATAAACAATAACTATATAATTTAAAAGTGTGAATGTACATGAAATTAATCTAACTTTTCTTTTTTTCTTCTTTTCCTTTTCTTTTATTACTCTATTGACAATTAAACTAAACTATGAAATTAAGCCGATTCTAGAATTCCCTTTGCACCAAATTAATAAAAATTAAACTAAATTACTTAAGCTAAATCAAATTTACTCAATATTAGGAAAATTAAAATGATTAAAACTAAAAGCCTCCACCAAGTGCACAAAAGAGAACCAAAAGCCCAATTACATAAGTTAAAAGCCCAAAATGCATGAAAGAAAGTTAAATGCCCAAATTAAAATGTACCAAATTGGGCTTCCGGGTTGGGTTGGAGGACCGTCGGGTATAGTCTGGACCAGATTAGGTCTGAGTCTGCACTAAACGGCGCCGTTTTGGTTAATATAGTACGGTACTATATAAGCCATCGCCTCCTCTTCTTCTCCAAAGCCTTTGAAACCCTAGCCGCCTATCCTCCGCCACTGAAATCGCACCTCCACTGGCTCCGCCGTGCCGGGCTCTGTTTCCACCATAGATCCCGTCCAAAGTTTCCCAAATGCTTCACCTAAACCTTTTGGGTTCATATCTGGCCTCAAATGTCTCGGTCGAAGCTTCAAACTCTTCGAAAATCCCCTTCTCCGAACCCAAAAACGACCTCCGATCTACCATACCAGCCGTCAGATGAACCTGGCCTTTGAGTATGTGACTCGCTTCTTCTTCCGCTTTCAATACCCACCATCTGATCTTCGATCCGAGCTTCCAATCGTCGAAAGCATGAAACCCGAACTAAAAAATTCCCCCTTTTTTCTGATCTAAAACTATGGCTTCTTTTACCCAAAGATCTCCAAGTCCCAACGGCGTTGCCGCCGGGAAGACCTTGAGTTCGATCTTTCTGTGAATCCTTAAAAAAAAGGGAGAGAGAAGGGAGATGTGTTAAGGGGAGAGTCCGAGAGAGACTGGGTGGATGAGAGGCTAAGAGGTAAGAGCTTTTTTCATCCTGTGTATGTTCATTGATGAGAGGGAGAGAGTTTATGGGGAGGTTTTTCCAATTCAGTATGTGTGTGAGTAGTGAGAGAGTTTTTTTTGTGTGAGAAAAAGAATCGAGAGTTCAGTGTGTATTTTTTAATGGCTGAAAGAAGTGGCAAGGTCTGTAGTGAGGTTGTGAAGGGTGTGAAGAATCTGTGGAGTGTGTCCAGAGGTTGTGAGCTTTTTTTCTCTGTATTTTTGGGTGTTCTTGAGAGAGTGTCAGTAAGGAGAGAGAGATTCCCTGTATTGAAGGAAAGAATTTTTTTTAAGCGCAGTGTGTAAGTAGGGGGGACAAGAGAGAGATTCTTTTTTTTTTTGTGTTCACTGAATTCTTCCCCTTTTATTTCCGTTTTTTTTCTTTTTCCAGCTAACTGAATTTGTCCCTTGTTCAGGTTGCTGAGGAAGGGATCAGGATCCAAGGGATTTGGCCGAATGAGCTGGCCATGTGGGCATATCCTTGTGGTAAATTTCCCTCTTTTTATAACTGACTGAATGGGTTTGGATAATTGTTCCATGAATCTGTTTTATTGACTTTGGACATCTCCTATGATCTTCTCTACAATGCAACAAATAAAAATGTGATAAATGCCATGGACATGCTTGCTGAATTTTATTCTTAAACGTGTGCTCTGTGATAGCCTGATAAATTCTGCTTCCTTGCTTGAGCTTGCTGTGATCTGGACTTTATCTTAATTTGCAACCTGAACTGCACTTTAAATGCTTGTCCCCTGTTTGAAACTGTCTTGTTGTTAATATGCATCTGATCAATTCTGCTTGTATTGGTCTCTGTTGGTGCTTTGATATAGCCTGAATTTGCTGTTATGTTTCCATCTTCCTTGATGTTGTCTTGCATTCCGTTGAACTTGGACTCTGTTTTCTTGCTTGAGCTCTGCTTAATTCTCTTGCTGCACTTGTAATTGACTTTTGCTTGCTTTCATTTGGAGCTTATCTCTCCATGCTTGCTGCTTGCCACTGAATTACCTTAGTTCTTACTGTTTGATTGCTCTGGAACTCCATTTTGCTTGCTGCCTTGTTTGTAATTTCTGCATTGTTCCCTGATGAATCTCTAACCCAATTCGTACCACTTTTGATGGATTTTTACTGTTGTATGCTGAGTCAGTCTTCTTGATGCCTCTGCCTACTTTGCCTTGTTGACTGAATTTATGCTGAATAGCGAGCCTGCTGTTTGATTCTGTTTCAAGGTTCTTCTTGTATTCAGAGCTGCACATGTTTTACTGAAATGTCCCACTTTTGTAATGCTCTTGATTTGTATGCTCAATGCTGATAGGGATTGGTTGCCCTTGTAGTTTGACTTTCTGCATTCATTCTTCTTCTCATGGCTTTGATGGGATGATGAGGCCTTGAATTCAATCTTTGTCCTCTCAATCCCTAAAGCCTATTAACAAATCTCCCCAGGCTTGTGTATTCCTTCCCCTGCATGTTTGTTGTAGTATGTAGCTCTGCATGATTCTGTGCTTCCTGCTCCTTGTTATTTATGATGCTTGCTGATCCATGCCGATTTATGATCTCCTGCCTTGCTTATGCCATTGACATGTTGTGTTGTATTTTTATATGAGCTTTTGCATTATGGCATATACACCAACAAATGGTGTTTGTACCTTAAATCCTGGGAAGACATTTCCTCTCTGCATATGGCATGAATTGGTATTGGTTGCTGCATTTGGTGTCTCAGTTTTTCCGCAGGTTGTTCATCTCTCTCAACAATGGGTTAAATTCCAAGAACATGGGACCTTTTGGCAAAAGACAACAAGATGTAATCCAAGAGGATAGTTTGGCTTCCCTTGTAAAGTTTGTACTTGTAAACAACATTGCCAAATCTTCTCTTTTTCTTTTTCTTTTGGAACAGTTGAACTTTGTAATCAATGTGACTTTTGGGACCTATGTACTTCTAATTCTGTAACTTTGAACTTTGGAGATTATGAAATGAAATAGGACAGTCTCTTATAAACTAAGTGAAAGCAAATACCCAAAATAAATTACCTTTTGGATATGGCCTAAGGGTAAATGGTCAATGCCTAATATGAATGATAAGTATGCCACTGAATATATGAAGACCAATATGAATATGCTTAATAAACATGTGCCACCAAATATGACTAATAGACAAATAAACATGATCCTGCCTAACGAGAATGTACCCCTAAATATGATCAATGGACAATAAATATGAACATGTTTAATGAGGATGAACATAATTATACTTGATGTGATTAATATGAAAGTAAGTATGAGCATGCTTCATGGGAAATGAATGAGATAAGTGAAAGTAAATTGGACAGACTTAATAAAACAAGGGACATGAGAATGCCATTTCAAAACTAAACTTATTACTAAGAATGTCGAAGTTACTGGATTATTAAATGAAACTAAGCCATAAAAATGCAGAAGTGCCAAAGGTGCTCATTAAGTTTTTTTTTTTTTGGTTTTTTCTAATGCAATTCAGATGACTAAAAATGAATTAGTTAATTTAAATTAAATGTGAACTTAAATGACCAAAATGCCCTTGAATATGCAAATGACTAAAATGCCCCTAGGTGACCATAATGCCAAATAAGAAATAAATTGATTTAATTTGAAAGGATATGGACAAAAATGGGTGTCTACACCTAGTCCAAACCGCCCATGCCCAAATTTGATCTGAATTAAATTAAATACAACTTTGTATTTTGTTCAATTAAGGACGAAAGGCAAAATTGACAAAATTGGATGGGCTAGAGAGGTGCGATTTCAACAAGGGTTTTACCATTGTGATCCTTGATTCTCATAGATCATTCTGGAAAAATTTTATTTCATTCTGACTTAAGACGAAAAACTTATTCACGTTTTTCAATTAAGGATAATTCGAGTGTGAAACCAATTTCACCATGATGGAGAGCTCAATTTCGACCAAGATTTTTCCTGGTCTTAATATGGTGTTTGAACCCTAATGGTGAAATTTGGGCTCAATCTGACACCGGTCGCAACTTTTGCATTTCTTTCAATTAAGGACATGAGGCTTTCCACCCCGGTTTAGTCAATTTTGAATCTGATCTTTGTTTTGATCGAATTGAGAGCCAAGAATGGTCAAGTTATGATCAATTTCGTGGCCTAGGAGTTTATGTTCAAGGTTAGGATCATTTTGGCTATTTTGACAGCAAATCAGGCTACAATGCTAAACAATTGGGACTCGAGTCAGAATGGATTGCGTCAGAAAGGAGGGAGATTGCGCCAAGGTCATATTGGATGTGTGATAGTCAGCCTTAGAGGATGTCATTGATGGTAGTCAGCTTCGAAAGTCATGTCAGAATCTCTTTGTAGCTTCCAAGAAGGTTCCTTGAATCGTCAGAAAGGAAAGTCAATCAAGCAAGTCATGTCATATTGTAGCAAATACTTAGTCAGCAAGCAGAAAGGGAACCGTCAGCCTTGGTAGTCTAGCCTAGGCCGCCCCCTATATAATGGGCCTTCCTCCTTCAGTTTTCAACATGCTCCTGCATCTACAAATTTTCTCCGCACAAAAAACTAAGCTCCGTGCTTATTTTTTCTCTGGCCCTGCGCCACTTTCTGCAGCAACCCTGCAAAATCTATCTTTTTTCAACACGAGCCAACCTCGTTCTTCAATATTTCTCAATTTCAATTTCGTCTCAGGACGTTAAATCAACTCTCCGCGAGTGTTTCTTCTTCTTCAATCTCGTCTCAAGACGTTAAACATTTAATTTTCTGTTTTTCATATGAATAACAATCAACTTGTTATTCCATTTACTTTTTTTTTAGCAAGAAATCTTTTCAAACGTTTATTTTCTAAAGTCAATTTGGGATCGATGATTTAAATGCTCTGATGTGACTTTGATCTAGTTCCTGCTATTCACTCGCTCTGATTTATTTTTTTTGTGCTACGCGCACCACCAAAATGTTTCTACAACCTCTTTGTCATTTTCAGCAAAATGACTGGCACGCCCCGCGCTGCTATTAAGTTTTTTGCAAAAACTCTACCCAAAGAGATTTTTGGCGCAACATCTCTTTTTGGTACGCCCGGTGGGACTCAAAAGAATTGACTTCTCACTCCACGTTTATCAAAAGTTTTCTTGCTTTATCTTCTTTGAGATTTTTAAAATTTCTTCCCAGATCCGGTGTCCGCCTAGTCAGACTCGCACCAAACCTCTTCTTTTTCTCCAAAACGGCGCCCTCCCTAACCCGGACCACGCCGACTACTCTTTTCAAAAGTCCAGGGTGTCCACCGACGACTACCTTTGACGACCTGAAGCCGGACACAACAACTTGTCTTCCCGCTTCCGCCGTTTTAAAGGTTTTTCTTTTTTACTTTTACTTCTTTTATTTTTCTTTCTTTTTGCAAGGTCTTTCTGCAAGATCATGCCTCCAAAAAACAACGATGGAAATTGACCTCAGGAGTCACCGAGTCAAGTCAAAGACACCATAGCTACCCATCCAAAATAGCAGAGTCGCCTGACCCTGAGATCTCTATTTGGCGCTCTCTTGATGCCACCATTGCGACGATCCTCAACAAGATTGACGCATCACAGAACTTGCTAGTTCAGTATTTGGCTTAACAAAGAACCAAATCACAAGACAACATCCAAAACCTTATTAATAGGATGGAGGTTGGACTCGGGGGGCAAAACCAACGACTTAGTGCCCTACCTGCGCCACCACCACCCTAAAACGTCGTAAACAACGTCGTACAGGATGCAAATAATCAGCAAGAACCATCTATTAGGCAAGGCGTCGAACAACAAGCTCTAGATGGGGAGAATGTCACTGCACTTCTCCCTGATGCGGCTTTGAATCTTCCTGAGATGGTCGCTGACAATATTGAGGAGGCTAACAATGTTGAACCTTGTGCCGCTGCCTATGTTCTTTCGCATGCCAAAAATGGCAACGGGAATGGCAATGGCATCAGAAACGACAATTTACGGCATCTTCAACAACGACCACTTCAAGCCGTGGTACCCATACCTAATGCCCCAATTGAGGCACAAGGTCAAGTCAATCAAAATCACATCAGAGAGATAATCAAAGATATGATTGGTCCTGCCTTTAGGAGGGTTGGCCGACCATCATTCCATAAAACCATACCCCGAGGAGTATGATCGAATTCATCCACTCCCACGAGGTCATAAGGTGCCTGACTTCACAAGTTTCTCCGGAACATCAAGTGAACCGTCCACCTTAGAGCATATTGCTCGCTTTACAGTTCAATGTGGAGAAGCTAATTCCAACTACCATAAACTGCGGCTTTTCCCAAACTCTATCACTGGGGCAGCTTTCACATGGTATATCAATTTACCACCTCAGTCAGTGAGAACCTGGGAAGAAATGGAATGCATACCCAGTTCTATAGAACTGAACCTGAAATCTCCATGGCCGATCTATCACGCCTATACCAGAAAAAGGGAGAACGGGCTGAAGATTACTTGGCATGTTTCAAGAAATTAAGAAATCAATGTCGTACTCCACTTCCTGAAGAAGAGTTCGTACGACTAGCTCATAATGGGTTAGACATGGAACTCAGAAAGAAGTTTGAAGGAGTAGACTTCAAAGATTTCTTTGAAATGTCAACCAAGGTGGGAAGATATGAAGCTTTGCTGCGTGAAGATCACGAACGATGAAGTTCATCTTATGGCACTTATTATCAAGAGCCAAATATTGAACTCGGCGTGGCAAAAATCAAAGCTGATCGACCCATTGAATGCCCTTCGCTTGTCAAAGCTGACATAGGTCATCCACAAACACAAGAGCGTCTTGCTACGATGTATCAACGTCAACCAGACAAAAGGCCATATGATAGAAGCAGAACCTATTCTTTTGATGTATCAAAGACTAATGAAGTTTTTGATTTTTTATTTAAGTCAGGAATGATTAAACTTCCACCTGGTCATATTCTTCCATCACCAGACGACCTTAAAGGGAAGGAATACTGCAAATATCATGACTCATGGAAACATGCCACCAACAATTGCACCGTGTTAAAAAACATAGTGCAAGAAAAGATTGATCGTGGCATCTTCAAATTTCCTGAACCTCCTAAGAAAGAAATGGGAGTCGACAAAGACCCTTTCCCTGTTCCAGTGCATATGACGACCATCAATTTCCCAAAAGATGGTCGGGTAACCAAAGAGACAAGGGTCGATGAAGTCATGAATGATGAGCCAATGCAAACAAGCAAGAAAAAGAGGTCAAAATCGGCTACCACATCTGGTATAGTCGAACCTCAAAAGGCAAATGTGCCCCATCAGTACTCCACTCCGAAGGATCAAGCCAGCAAACTTACCACACAGATAGTAAATGATTGGCATGATCATCCTATAGCTCCAAGGTTGGTCGAACGACAAAGTAAGACCCCTAGGAGGAAAATCGAATATCCATCATCTGACGATGCCATGGATAATTCCGATCAACCCTCAAAGTCAGAAGCAAAGAAAAGAGTTCGAAAGAAACTTCATTTCTCAACTTCAACTCCAATCAAGGAAAGATCCAGAGATTATCTTGCATGGATATTGGAAAGATGAAATATACATTCCAACTTGCAAGAAAAGCCAAAAGAAATCCTCCTTAGCGCCATCTTCATCACATATGGTGCACAAACAACCAACTGGGGGGGGGGGTGGGGCAAGCGTCAGATTCACAAGATGAATCACCACTTGCACCACACTCCAGAAAGGCTAGAAATGAAATTCAAACTTGGTTGAATCAAAGAAAAGTTGAGTACCGTGCTGCAGTTGTCAACAAAGAAATGTAGCTACGCCAGAAGCAGGTTGATCAAACTTCAAGACCTCGAATGGTCAAGCCACCTTCTAAAATAAAAAAATGGAGTGTGGCGGAAGGTTCAACATCCCAAGTTTCCTACTCAAAAGAGAAACTGGAACACTTGGAGAAGGCGTGAGCTAAGAAAGAGAGCTAAAGCCAGAAAAGGTGAAGCTGGTAAGGAAGATGACAACAAATCAGAGTCAGATTTGGCCAACCAACCTACCATGGCCAAATCCAACAACGAGAAAAAGCCTTTCACCATTACATCATGGAAACTGTCCGTGAATTGGTAAAAAGAGGCTATGAGCCTTACAAGGCTATGATCGCCATTGAAGAGGTAAAGCTTGACAAACAAGAACTCAAGCTAAACAAGAAGGAAGCACAACTCCAAGACATGAGGCAGTCCTTGATCAATATAGTCCATGGCAATGAAGAATATTCAAGCCATGACTTAGCATCAAGAGCCCAAATGAATGAAGCAGATGTGCTACTTTACAGAAAAATGGCTATGGATGCACTAATCATTGAAGATGAGCCTGAAGAGGAAATCTCTAGTGAAGATGAAATCTTTAGTGAAGATGAAAAGGAATGCTACTATAGGAATTTTCCTTACAGTGCATTACAGAAAAAACTTGAAACATGGCCGCCGTTTGAAGTCACCAACAATTTGCTAAATAATGAAGAGAATCTCCCACATTGGCAGATCGAAATTTTGCTTGAAAATGCAAATTTGATCATTTCCAAGGAGGAATTCAACAAAGAGCAAATTGCAAATATTGAGGCTGAAAACGTCCTTATGGCAAAACAACGAACAATTGACGACATTGCTCGTAATTTGCCATTAAGGAAAAAGAAGAACGTCAAACACCTGTTCTTGACGAGGACATGGATGTTTATATTGGCACACCAAACCAAATTCCATCCAACCAACCTTCACCTGACCAAGAAATGGAGGAGGGCGCAAAACAGGAAGATGACGAACAGTTAGACAAATCTCTACAAGCTGAAGACTTTGAAGACAAATTTGTCTCAATTGTCTTTGGACAATTCATGGTCAACTTCATTGTCATACTCTCATTTTGCCTTGCACTTTTGCAGCAAACGATTGCATAAAAGTGGATAATCATAATCCACCCCCTATCGGGGATAGCAAAGAAGTAATTGAAGTTCCTCACACAATCATACACTGGGGGGGCAACAATTGCGAAGATGCTAAGGCTATAGTTTTTACTAAACCTTATGAAGCATCTGCATACCACATTAAGCCTTTGTACATCAAGGCTTATATTGATGGTATTCCCATAAACAGGGTTCTAGTCGACAACGGAGCAACTGTTAACCTGCTTCCTTTTCCCTCATTGAAAAAAGATTGGCAAGTGCAGTGACGACTTGATGCCTTCAGATGTTATTGTCAGTGACTTTTCTGGTGCCGTCAAGAAGACTAGAGGAATACTCCTTACACAATTAACCGTTGGCTCGAAAACTTCCATTACAACATTTTTTGTAATTGACTCTTCGTCAACTTACAATATTTTGCTAGGAAGGGATTGAATTCATGCCAATTGCTGTGTGCCATCATCTCTACATCAGATGTTGATATTCTGGAATGGCACAGAAGTTGAAGTTGTCAAAGCCGATTAATCAGACCAAAATCATACATCTTTTTATGGTCATTTTCCTATGCTTTTTGGGTATTTTATACTTGATTATGCCTTATATTGGTTATATTTGTGTTCATAGGTGTTGACAAGAAGAAAAGTGCAAAATCATCAATTTTGTACCTTTGTAGAGCCTTTTTGGATGATTTATGACACAAGTATTTTCCAAGGTCGTTTTGGATGAAGAATGGAGCTAATATGTTTGTGACTTTGGAGTTTTCAAGGCAAAGGAGCAAAGACAAGATCAAGGCAAGAAGACATGTCAAGGTGATGAGTTATGACACAACCTATCTGGGTGATCAGGCAAACTACATGGGTCTTTAGACAAAACATGTGGGCACCCAGCTAGAGTCGTGACACTGCCCAACTGGGTCCTCAAGCAAACCACATGAGTGTTCAGAACAACCATGTGGGCGCCCAGGTAGAGTCGGGGACGGCCAAATGCAGCCCATCGTCGACACTTCCATGTCACTTCCTCTTGAAGCTTCTTCAATACTTTCCAGATTTTGTGACAGTTCGGGAAAACAACCATAACTTTTGATCCAAAGCTCTAAATGAGGTGTATGAATATGCCTTGGAAAGCTAACTCCAAGAGCTACAACTTTCCTGTTTTGGTCGAAACCCAGATCTGACATTTTCATGGACGAAAATGCCCCTGAAGTTTGCGGACAGAATCTGCCCTGGGCCTGACTTGCGTTTTTGATTAGATTGAGCCCATATAACCTATTTGGGTTTAGCTTGAAGACATGGAGAACAGCCCATAACGTCCCTAGGGTTAGTTTAAGTCATCTAGCACTCTAAATTAAACCCTAGGCAGCCCCTATATATACCCTCTTATCCTAGAACCCTAGCATATATCTTTTTCTCAACTTATTTTCTTAGGGTTGCGATAAGGAGAGGAGGCAGCCGCCCACCTCTCTTCTTTGTAAGTTTTTCCAGCCTCTCCATGAGTAGCTAAACTTTTATACTTCTTTTCCCTAGGTATTTTTGATCAATGAATCTATGGTGAGACTTCTGTTCTTAATAGCTTGATTTTTCTATTTGAATATGTTTCTTATCTTTGTACTTCATCTTATGGATTCATGTTTGATTGGTTAGGAGCGCTACTAATCTTGATAAATATGAATGGTATAGTTAGAATCTTTGATTCAAAGTAACAATTGAATTTAGGAGTCCTAGTTCAATGGGATATCAAACCTTATTGAAACCTATAGGCCGAACGGAAATAGGTGTAGGTGAGTTTGGTTTTAATTTATTTATGCATGCAGGCATATAATAATCTTAATGCTTTATTCTGTGATGGAATAAAAGAGTTGATCTTTGGGCCGAACGGAGTGAGATTGACTAGTAGCATGTTAGGGTTTGTAGGAGTCTTCGCTCTATACCATTTATTCAAATAAAGTTGTTTAAGATATTAAGAGGATTACTTTGTTCCAATGAAAATTGATGTGTACGTCTTAGGCTATATATCGATTTGGAGTAATTTATGATACTTAATTGATTGCAATCTAATCGAGTTCATGTTTTGTGTCTATGATCTATGATTTATTAGATCAAAATAATTACATAGAGGGAAAGAAGTATGTTTTTAATAAATTGTTTTCTTAAACTATTTTCTTAATCATTAGTTTAGTTTGATTTTATTGTTTTCTATTTTAATTTAGCTATTTTGAAAAAATCCATAAAAATCCCTTTGGTAAGATTTTCTTTAGTATAATTTGGCTTTGATTTGTTTCCACCTTCTCTGTGGGATTCGACCCCTACTTGCCCTAGTTATTAGTTATTGGTTTGAAGGGATTTATCTTGTGATTTGATCAACGACCGATCACCGATAGCCGACCATTCAAAGTAGAATCACATGCAGTCGATGCAAGATTTTACGATGGAACAGTTGGACTTGTCAGGTTCATGGGTCAGGATAAGTATGGCCGGCCATACCCCATCATTTCCACCAAGCAGATTCAACCAGAAGCGTTGAAAGAAGCAATGAAAACCTTGGTGTGGCCTGACGCCATAATTCCTTACAAGCCACTTCCATGTTCTCCCATTATTAAGGAGATACCATAATTTCACAAACAAGGAAGGAAGAAGCGATCGACAATGCTTTAAAAAAATTGTCGACTCATGCTTTAGAAATGAAGCTACAAGAACTAGAGGATTCAACCACCCCATCAGCCAATGTGGGTAATCATATCAACATTTTTGACGAAATCACCATCGATGAACTTGATTGTGCACCCATGAAACTTGATGATCTCAAGGCCGAAGTACAAGATCCCTTACTTGAAGTTGATCTTGGTACAAATGACAAATCAAGGCCAACTTACATTAGTCAATTATTGGCCGCGGAAGACAAACCATGCTTTGTTGCCCTATTAAAGGAATACAAAGATTTTTTGCTTGGGATTATGACGAAATGCCCAGACTAAGTCGAGGCTTGGTTGAACATCGCCTCCCAATCATTGAGGGATATCGACGATATCAACAACCTCCTAGGAGAATGGCAAATGATGTCATCCTTCAAGTTAAAGAGAAAGTTGAAACTCTTATCAAGGATAAATTCATCCGCACCGCAAGGTTTGTTGAATGGATTTCAAACATAGTCCCAGTAACTAAAAAGAATGGTAAAATTCGAGTATGTGTTGATTTTCACAACTTGAACTCTGCCAGTCCTAAAGACGAATATCCAATGCATGTTGCAGATCTCTTGGTCGACGGAGCCGCCCAACATAAGGTTTTATCCTTTATGGATGGACATAGTGGCTACAACCAGATCTACATACCTGAGGAGGACGTCTCAAAAACATCATTTTGATGCCTTGGCGCCATTGGTACTTTTGAGTGGGTAATTACGCCTTTTGGACTTAAAAATGCTGGTGCAACCTATCAGCGAGCAATGAATGCTATTTTCCATGACATGATTGGTAAGTTCATGGAACTTTACATCAACGATGTAGTGGTTAAGTCACATAATACTCTTGACCACCTCGATCATTTACGATGCTCATTTGAAAGAATGAGGCAACATGGATTAAAGATGAATCCATTAAAGTGTGCTTTTGGCGTTGGTGCAGGTAACTTCCTTGGAGGCAAAGGCTATTTTACAAGCCCAGCCGCCCACCAACAAAAAAGGACTCCAACGATTCCTTGGTCAAGTCAACTTCTTATGAAGGTTCATTTCCAACACTGCTGGTAAAACTAAAGCGTTTTCACCACTGTTGAAGTTGAAAGACGGAGACGACTTCCAATGGAATCAAGAGCATCAAGAAGCTTTTGAGGCAATCAAGAACTACTTGATATCGCCACCTGTCTTAGTTCCTCCTAAAAAGGATAAACCTTTGTACTTGTATATATCAGCCACATCATCACCCATTGGATGTTTGTTGGCTCAGGAAGTAGAAAAGGGAAAGGAACAAGCGGTGTATTATCTCAGTAGGACTCTTACTGATGTAGAAACCAGATACAGTCTGATTGAGCTAAATTAGACCCTATTTTTATGGCTATTTTATTATGTTTTTGGACCCATTTATGCTTAAATATATGCTATTTTGTTAATATTTGTGTTTTGAGTCCTTAAGTGATGTGAAATTGAGAAATTGTTATTTTTCACTACTTTTGGAGCTATTTTGATGACTTTTTACACAGATTTGAACAAAACAATTTTGAGCATAGATTTGGAGATTCGAAGTTCGTGTTTGAAGACCATTTGAAGATAAATTGGAGACTTGAAAATTTTTGAAGAATTATTTCAAGAGCAAGAATTGAAGATTGGAGCCTTAATTGAAGACAAGCCATGAATAAGCCTTTAAGCTTAGGTATTTTTGGATATTTTGTATGGGAAAATACTCAGCCCATATAAGTCATTAATTGGAATTAAAACCCAATTAATACCTCCTATATCCAAGGAAATATCCAAATCCCGTAGATTCCCGCTTCTAGTCCTAACAGGATTAGGATTCAGCGCAGTTTTGGTAGAAAAATCATAACTTTCTGCTCAGACCTCCGTTTGAAGCCCATGAGTACTCGTTGGAAAGCTAACTCCGAGGTCTACAACAATTCGGCCGTTTTCAAGCCCAAAAATGCCGTCGAAGCCCCTGCACGAATTCAGGATTTTTTTCAGGATCCTATTTTAACTTGGATTCTACTCTAGGAAGACTTTTAATCTAACTTGGAGTCTAAGTTAGATCCAAAACCGACTTAGACCTCTTTCCAAGTTAGGATTGGAATTCCTAGGGTTATTTCCGCTAAATAGCCACCTCATGTAACACAAATCACATACCACACATAGATATTTTCTCTTATTCTAGTTTTTAGTTTTCTTCTAGTTTTTAGTTTTCTTCTAGTTTTAGGCAAGGGTGCCGCCACCCCCTATAGCCATAGGGAGGTGCGACATACCTAGTATTTTAGCAAGGAGATTTCGTCCCTTCTAGTCCTGTAAGTACTCTTATGCCGATCATGGATTTTCCCAAATCCATGAGTAGCTAAATTCTTATACTTCTAATTCTTTGGTGAATTCAATCAATTGATATGGTGAGATTTCGATGCTTATAATTTAGTATTTTATTTTTGATATATAGCATGTTAAACTTTGTTTTATTCCATGACCTTGATTTTTATTGGTTTATGTGGCCGATAAATTGATAATTTGAGAGATCTATTGCTAAATCAGGCGGAATAGTTAACCCTCGAGTCTGATTGTTTGGTAGCAAGTTGATGACGTTTAATAGACGCTTGATTGGGTTTGCATGCCAGTGATCGAATTTTATCTGATTGTTGTATGGTTTTATTTATTAAGCATGTGTGAAAGAACTAATTAAATAGTTGAACTTAATGCTTTGTTGCTTGGTGAATCTTTAAGCCTTAACCGGTAATTGATTTGTTAAGTTAACAATAGGGTAATTTAAGTCTTAACCGGTAATCTTATCTAAATATCATGTTAGGTTTTCCTAGACCAGTTATCATCAAGGATTTAATATTGAATTCATCTTTTAAATCAAGGACCCATATTCAATTTGATTGTTTTCTACCATTGGAGAAAAAGTATGCTTTAATTATTGTTTTCTTTCTTATTTGCTATAGATCTAGATTTAATTTACTTTGCTTTGTTTTCTAGTATAATTGTTTTCTGTTTAATTGCTTTCTTTCAACCTCTGCTTTCTGTGTTTTGTTTTGAGAGATTTTAAGGATTATATTTTCGGATAGAGTCTAGCAACCTTCTCTGTGGGATCGACCCCTACTTGCCCTATTTACTATAGTTAGGATTTTGTGTGGAATTATTTTTATGATTGCTGACGACCGATCACAGTCCTATTGAAAAGCTTTGTTTGTCACTTTACGTTGCAGTAATAAAGATTCGACACTATATGCTCTACTTTAATGTGTGCGTTATTGCTAAAACTGACATTGTAAAGTACATGTTGACACGACCTCTACTTAAAGGTCGACTAGGGAAGTGGTGTTTAGCACTTTCTGAATTTAGCTTCAAATATATTCCTCAAAAGCAGTGAAAGGCCAAGTTGTTGCGGACTTTTTGGCCGACCACCCTTGTTTAAACTTGGGAGAGGAATTTGAAGATGCTAATGAAGTTACAGAAGTCTCTTTACCACCCTGGATCCTCAAATTTGATGGATCAAGTACTGCACAATCAGCAGGTGCATGGATTGTCATCACCACAAGATGACTGGACCACAATGGCCTCCCACTTAGACTTCGATTGTACTAATAATCAAGCTTAGTATGAAGCACTCATCATTGGTCTAGAATTACTCAGAGAAATGAAAGCATCCTCAGTACACGTCTAGGGTGATTCATTATTGGTGATAAACCAACTCATGCAAGAGTATAACTGCACATGTCCATCATTGTTGCCATATTATGCAATGGCATTACAATTATTGGACAAATTTGACAATGTAAGCATTGAACACGTACCCAGGCATCGGAATGAAGGGGCAAGTGTCGCTGCACAACTTGCATATGGCATTACCTTTCAGGATGATATTTGGAGGAAAGTGGTAAATTTTGAAAGACATATTTTACCATCCACTTTTAAAAGGGATAACGTGTTCGAGGTCTGCAACATTGTCCATAAACATTCCGACTGGCGGGAACCTTTTCTCGAGTACTTGAAAGATCCAAGTAGAAGGTTTAATTGCGTATTAGAACCTTGGCCACACATTATGTTGTCTTGGCCAATGAACTATACAGAAAAGACCTTGATGGAGCTCTTTTAAGGTGCTTGGATGAAGACGAAGCTTAGAAAGTTGTCAAAGATATGCATGAAGACTTATGTGGTACAAACCAAGCTAGAAGAAAAATGAGATGGCTTGCACGATGTCACGACTTTTATTGGCCGACAATAATGAAGGATTGCATGGAATTCGCTAAGGGATGCCAACAATGCCAGAAATATGGCCCCATTTGGAGACTCCCTACCGAAGAATTGCATTCCATCATCAAACCATGGCCTTTTAGAGGTTGGACGATTGATCTAATTGGCAAGATCACCCCACCGGCCAGAGGAGGTGTGTGTTTTATTATTGTTGCAACCGACTACTTTACCAAATGGGTAGAGGCTAAAGCAAATGAAAAGCACCACTCACTCGGATGTCAAAAGTTTCATCAAAGAACACATCATTTATCACTTTAGAATTCCAGAGACGATTACAACTGATTGTGGAACTAACTTTGATGGAAAAATTACAAGTGACTTAGAGAGAAAATTCGGCCTTAAGTTTGTCAAATCGACACTCTATTATGCGCAAGCTAACTGGCAGGCCGAAACTTCAAATAAAGTCATAATCAGGATAATCGGGAAAATGCTGAAAGATAAGCCAGGCAAATGGGACAAAGCATTGTCAAAAGCTTTATGGGCTTATCGGATGTCACAAAGATCATCTACTGGAGTAAGTCCGTTTAGTTTAACCTATGGCCACGACCCTATGGTACCTATGGAACTGTTAGCTAAGTCGGCCAAGGTTGCTTTTCAAAATGACTTACAGTGGTATGATTATAATGACGCTATGATGATCAAGCTTGAAGATTTAGAATCAGAAAGACTTGATGCATTAAATCATCTGCAAGCACAAAAGAAAAAGGCAGAAAGGTACTATAACAAAAAAGTTTGCCATAGAAACTTTATTGAAGGCGAGCTAGTTTGGAAAGCCATTTCGCCTATCGGTGCGCATGTGGATGGAATGGGAAAATAGTCACCCAAATGGGAAGGACCATTCCGAAACAAGAAAGTGTTGAAAAACGGTGCTTATTGGTTGGAAACAAAAGACAATAAGTCGCACCAAAGATTTATCAATGGGCAATATCTTAAGAAATACTATCCAAACAGTTGGGAAGCTAGAAGTGAACCTCAACCTATATTCACTTCACTACCTGAAGATCCTAATGATATGGCCATGAGTCAGCTTATGGCTATCAGCTTCACCAACGTGTAGTCAGACCTTGAAAACGCTTCGTGGACTTAGCCGCCCCAATTGCGTTTTCGCAGCTTTTATTAAAAAAAATATTCTTATTTTTTGGCGCCTTGAGAGCCTCCAAGTTGCTGCAATTTTCTACACAAGGATGGCTTGAGAGAATAAAGTCGACGTCAAGAGTAGGTAGCAGGTTAAATTCGGCCTTGCCTATATATAATCAAGCCCAACTCCTTTTATTTAAGGAATTAGGCTTGAGGGGGCATTGTTGATACCTCAATTTACACTTCAGGGTAAATATGTCCTTGATAATGTTAGAACAAGATGTGTGGCTCAGATTTAATCTAAAATTCTAAGCTAGGTCAGATTTGATGCCACCATTGTCATAATTAAATTAGGAAAGTAATTTTATTTTCCTAATTTCCTAAAATTGGGCCGAAATTAGCAAATAAATATTGGAAAATAATAATTATTTTATGATTATTATTATTTCATTAAATGATGGTCAAAAAAGATCTAAAGTCATCTTGTATGATCTTCAATTTTAACGGAGACTTAATTCTTATATGACGACCATCCTAATTTTATGAAATACATGATGCCATGTCTAAATTGGATGTGTGGCATGATATGTGGAGCAATATGGCCTAGTCCAAACAGCCCATGCCTAAATTTGATCTCAATTGAATTAAATACAACTTTGTATTTTGTTCAATTAAGGACGAAAGGCGAAATTGACAAAATTGGATGGGATAGAGAGGTGCGATTTCAACAAGGGTTTTACCATTGTGATCCTTGATTGTCGTAGATCATTCTAGCAAAATTTCATCTCATTCTGACTTAAGACGAAAAACTTATTCACGTTTTTCAATTAAGGACAATTTGAGGTGTGAAACCAATTTCACCATGATGGAGAGCTCAATTTCGACCAAGATTTTTCCCATGGTCTTAATATGGTGTTCGAACCCTACTGGTGAAATTTGGGCTCAATCTGACACCGGTTGCAACTTTTGCATTTCTTTCAATTTAGGACATGAGGCTTTCCACCCCGGTTTAGTCAATTTTGAATCCTATCTTTGTTTTGATCGAATTGAGGGCCAAGAATGGTCAAGTTATGATTAATTTCGTGGCCTAGGAGTTTATGTTTAAGGTTAGGATCATTTTGGCTATTTTGACAGCAAATCAGGCTACAATGCAGAACAATCGGGACCCGAGTCAGAATGGATTGCGTCAGAAAGGAGGGAGATTGCGCCAAGGTCATATTGGATGTGTGATAGTCAGCCTTGGAGGATGTCATTGATGGTAGCCAGCTTCGAAAGTCATGTCAGAATCTCTCTGTAGCTTCTAGGAAGGTTCCTTGAATCGTCAGAAAGGGAAGTCAATCAAGCAAGTCAGGTCAAGTTGCAGCAAATACTTAGTCAGCAAGCAGAAAGGGAACTGTCGGCCTTGGTAGCCTAGCCTAGGCTGCCCCCTATATAAAGGGCCTTCCCCCTTTCAGTTTTCAACACGCTCCTGCAGCTACAAATTTGCTCCGCGCAAAAAACTAAGCTCCGTGCTTATTTTCTCTCTGGCCCTACGCCACTTTCTGCAGCAACCCTGCAAAATCTATCTTTTTTCAACATGAGCCAGTCTCGTTCTTCAATATTTCTCAACTTCAATTTCGTCTCAGACGTTAAATCAACTCTCCATGAGTTTTTCTTCTCTTTCAATCCCATCTCAAGACGTTAAACATTCAATTTTCTGTTTTTCATATGAATAACAATCAGCTTGTTATTCCATTTACTTTTTTCAGCAAGAAATATTTTCAAATGTTTATTTTCTAGAGTCAATTTAGGATCGATGATTTAAATGCTCCGGTGTGACTTTGATCTAGTTTTCCCAATTCACTCGCTCTGATTTATTTTTTTTTGTGCTACGTGCACCACCAAAATGTTTCTACAATCTCTTTGTCATTTTCAGCAAAATGACTGGCACGTCCCGTGCTGCTATTAAGTTTTTCGGAAAAGCTCTACCCAAAGAGATTTTTGGCGCAACACATACATTGATGATCCAAAACTAGATTATTTTCGGGGACTTTTTTTCACAAACTAAATTATTTCAGGTCAAAAGTGAAAATTTAATTAGATTGTTTTCAACTCTCAACAAGTGTGCTTTCAACAAATTAAACTTATAATTTCAACAGAACTTCTAAATTGAAAATATGATGCAACTACAAGCAGCAATTATTAGATGAATCTGATCTATTCAAAAGCTTTAAGTTTCTTATTACGGGATGTAAATATATTATGGTGGACAATATGCAAAATATGTTTTTTATATACTAAGATGTAATGTTAAATTTTATTCATCTAAAAAGAGATAAACTAGTATTATGTTCACAAAAGTTTGTTGCTATATATGCTATCTATACATGTCTCAAATTGTACAAGAAACTAAATTGTAGTTGTAGGAATATTGTGAAATATACGTTTGATTCAAGTTCAAAAGAGGAAAAAGAGAGAGATTTTAGTCTTGATTTGCTTTGGTTTTACTTTTGTTAGACTCTTTAAGAGTGCGTTTGGATGAGGCTTTTGGAGCGGGCTTTTCTTTTGGATCAGGATTTTTAAAAAGCTAATTTATAAATTCCCCATCTGGTCATTAATGCGAGAGATTTTGCAAATTTTGTGGCTTTTTAATTGGGATATTCAGACCCCTCAAAATCATGATTGAAAATCCACCTAAATAGGTGTTTTTTCCAAAATCTCGGATGATGGTAATTGGTAAAACATCGCCTAAAATCCCTGCTCAATAAAAACACGGGTTTAACTTAAATCGGTTTCATGTCTTCTTTTGCTACTCGGACTACTCCTGCAAGTCTTTCACCAATATCAAAAACTGCACTTTTTTTATTCTATTGTAACTTTTGATATTATAAACACTTGCATCTTTCATTTGACAACAAGAACATCCGGCCAATATTTTATTTTTTTCACTTATTGCATCGTTAAATCATGTTTCTTTTTCCTACCTACTTCTTTGCCATTTATGATTTATTTTGGGATTGAGTCTGTAAGTTTGCCTTCTAAGAATATATATTTTTTTAAATCTTTTACTAGTATCATTATTTTTTGTTGAATTTTTTGAATAAACAATTACTTTTGCCTTGGGTGAATTATGTCTAGACGCATCCCAATCAAAACAATATGTAGTCTTTACTTTGTTTTTTTAATCTGAAATTTTAAATATTGGATTGTGAAGAAATGGATGTTGATGCAAGCAACTCACTTTGCTCTAATAAAAAACGTGCTAGAGACGAGGAGAAAAAAGAGAAAATTGTCATAGGCATTATCACTACTGTTATAGCTGCAATAGTTACAAGAATTAGAGACTCTGAGTCACTTGTGAAGGAACCGGTGCATGATTGGGAATTTGAGAGAAAATGTTATCTCAATGGATTGTACAATGGAAGGGAATCAGATTGTACTGAACAATTAAGACTTAGCAAACAAGGGTTTAGAAAATTGTGCATTTTATTATCTGAACAAGGTGGATTAGTTAGAACAAAGCATGTATCAATATGTGAAGTCGTGAGTTAAAGTATAGAGATCAATTTTCATTACCATCGATCCAAGGAAACCATTAGCAGGCAATTCAATAGTGTTTTATGTTCAATAATGAAAGTGGCTAGACTATTTTTGAAGATGCATAACTCCAACCTTCAGGAACATGAAATCAACAAATGGAAATGGTTTCCGATAAGTGTATGTTACTAATCTAAATAAATCTAAATAGGATTTTAAATTAAAATATTTTAATAACTAATTTAATTAAAAATTTTGTAGAATTGTCTTGGAGCACTTGATGGAACACACATAGCGGTCACTGTGAATGCCGACGATAGGCCTAGATACCGAAATAGGAAAGGTGATATCTCAACAAATGTTCTTGGAGTTTGTGATCCAGATATGAAATTCATTTATGTGTTACCTGGTTGGGAATGATCAACAAATGATTCTCGAGTTTTAAAAGATGCTTTAAGTCGAAGTGATCATCCTCAAATTCAAAGTGATAATGAAATCTTTATTAACTTGATGATATATGAACTATATATTACTAAATAAGTTGAAATATATATATATATATATATATATATAGTAGTAATTTTTTTTTATTTTATGATTGTAGATAAATATTTTCTAGTGGATGCTAGATACACCAATGGCTCAGGACTCTTAGCACCTTATCGAGGGACTAGATACCATCTAAATGAATGGATAGGAAATAACCCTATGAATTACAAAGAGTTGTTCGATCTTCGTCATTCAAGTGCAAAAAATGTAATTGAGAGGTCCTTTGGGTGATAATAAAGAAAAGATGGGCTATACTGAGAACTCCTTTCTTTGATATAAAGCAAATCGAGTGCAATTGAAATCTAAAACCAAACATAGCTACGAGAAACATGCAATTTCAATTTGAGAACAGTGGCAAAACCATTATTTATTTACTCGATAAACATTCTTATTGTACAAAGTGTCTAAGATCATGGCATGTGACCTAATCTAAAGGTTATATCCCTTCTAGTAACACCCAGGGTTTTTGCAGTTACTTGTGTAGTATCATACATGGCATGTAATTGCATCTTGCAATGGCCAAATTTCTAATAAGGATCAGAAGTAAAAATGGTAAATGAAACCAAATTTTCCGTGATTGGTTGAGGGAAAATGAGAGAAATGAGAGAAATCTCATATTTTCAGATATCAGCAGCCTGCATTATATTTGTATGTAAGTAATAATAATAATAATAATAATAATAATAATAATAATAATAATATATTGCAAAATTTCCAAGGCCAACCTTTCATGCACATGGAATCACAATCCAATTTTGTATTATCAGGGCTATATGGTTCATGGATCCAATTGAATTGCTTGGATTGGGCTTTTTTGGTGCATCCTTAAATCCGAATTCAATTTCTATCTTGTGCAGAAATTGATCCTATTCATTTAAAATGGATCAAAAGAAAAATATCTCTTGAGTTGATGTTATTTATATAGTTTACAAAGTTATATTATCCATAGATCCAATTGAATTTCTTGGATTGGGCTTATTCGGTTTTCCCTTTTTTGGTGAAATGAATGGATCACATAGTGTTCATATTTTAAAAATGTTGTTGAAATAAAAGAGCATTGCATTAATTTTCAGTTTCTACTGCTATGCTGCTCTTGGGCATTGTTGTATATATACATCATACAAAATTTGCAGTTAGAAACGTTAAGGAGAAAAAACTTACATATATGCATACACAGACATATATATATATATATATATTACAATACATGATTTTTTCGATCCAATTGCTCTTTAGATATCACTGTTTTCTGTCTCTATGGGTCGAAAATTAGCATGCAAATCAATGTAGTTTTTTTTATTATTTCTACCTTTGCATCACTGTTATTCCAAAGCAACCATAATCCTCCAAAGCAACCATAATCCTCCGCAAAAGCCTGATGCATTGAGGCTATGTGACTGCTCGAAGATAAGATTTTCCCTGGCTTTTCTTGACTCTGTCCCTGATAGTCTTGTTTCTGTCACGATAGTTAGGTGTGGGTTTTCGTTGAAGTAATGGCTAGCCAAATATTCTGAGAAATTTTCGTTTCCCGCACCTGCTGCATTGTACACCAATATTCTCGTTGCTGTTGGAATCTCAAGATCAAAAGGAGAAGAAATTGGTGACTTACCACATGTGCTGCAAGATGCACCGCCCAAGCTATTTCCAAGGAAATCCATGAGAAGTTCAAGTGTATGTGATGCTCTTCCTGTGAGAGGATTAATTGAAAATTTGAGCATAATACGAAAGTCGTAATTTGGCTCTGTTGTAATAAACATCAATCTCTCTGTATCTCCAACAAATTCGATGGCAGGAAAACCTCCATTCATTTCTACTCTTTCAGGTTGCTGGATTTGTTGTTTCATAGTCAATACTAGATTGAAGTAGTTTGCTAAACCCCTGGTGTAGATTTCATGTTGAATGTGATTGTGTTGCAATCTCTGTGGTATCTCTTCGCCCGAGGGGATTTCAAAGTTGCTGAAATCTAGCCAAGTCAACAAAGACTCTTTTGATTTCATGTCAATTTTTTGCGAATACATCCCAATGAGAAGTTTGATTGTCTCTCTTAATGCTGATTTTCTTCGGATTGCGTGGTTGTAGCCATGGTGTCTGTTTGGATAGCTCATCTCTGCCTGACAAATTTGCACAATTTGTCGTGCTTCCGGTGTCAAATCTTCCATGGGTGTTAAATTGTCCATTCTAAGGAGAACAATTTAATTGTTAAGTTTCAGTATTTTGTAGGAAATAAATCATATAAACTGAAAAGAAATAATGAGGAAGGAATTTAGTTTGAATTACGATTGAATATTACCTGAGTTTGTGTCTTCTTTTGACTGTTTTGGAGTCTTGATTTTATCGCAGTAAAGAGTTTGTTCCTTTGTAGAATTGTATTTGTTTAGGCCTTAGTAAATTTATATGGATATTTATAATGTTATTTTCGATATAGAAAAGGAAGTAAATAAAATATATTAAAAAAATTTGACACAGAATACCACTAATGTTTGTTCCCTATCGTTTTAATTTGCAAATTATATATCTTCACTGAGTTGTCATTCATTTGATTTTCTCAAAAGGTAGAGATTTCGGGTCAATTTCTAACTTCTTGCTAATTTAGATTTTTAAGTGGAAAGAATAAGATCAGCTATGAGTAAGTTTTGATTGCTAGCATTGGCTAGTCTTGGCGGTGTGATTTGGTTCTTATATGTAGATTTCATAGAGGTAGGTAGTAGGTGCTTCAGATCTTAAAAGGGGATATTAATGTCTATGGATTATGTCGACAGTGTGGATTTCAACCAAATTTTTAGTTTCTCATTGATATATCTCTAGAAAAATTACACAGTCGGAATCGATTTTCTTTGTTTGAATGATTAGGCTTTTGTTATTACAATTGGCTATTGTTGGCGGTGAGGCTTGTGTCAAAAAATGGAGGAAGAAGAGATCCAGTGGCAGAAAACTTTAACTCCAATATCTAAACACGTATAAAACCTGTTATAATTCCCTAGAGAACAACAAAAGAGCAAGATAATTCAAGCTTCCAACGTGTTTAATATTTTCAAGAATAGAAAAACAAACCAAGAGCACCAATAATTAAGAACAAACCTTTCTTTTTTTTTTTGGGTGCATAGGAGGGCCTAAGCTGTAAATAAAGCAATTACATCAATACGTTACGGAGATAAAATAGGCCTATGACATCTACTACCATAGTGGGCCTTAATTCGATCAGAAGAACTTCAAGAATGTGGATACCAGGGTGCTTTGATAAGCTCCATCCGGCAAAGGAATCTGCTGCACTATTGCACTGTCTTGGAACGTAGCAGAACCTCCATTGTTCTCTAGCTTCAAGGAAGTCTCTCGTGACTTGGATTAAAGTAAAGTAAGGGAGAAGAAACCTTTCTAATACAATCAACTAAAAACCTCAAAAAGAAGGCGAGAAAATACTAAATAATTCTTAATTTTTTTAGAAAATATTTCAATTCATAATGTAAAACTAAAAGTAATTTGGGATCGACAAAAAAAATGCAACACAATAGATGGGATTAAAAATTAGAGATGTTTATATTTGAAAGGTACAAAAACAAACCTGTGAGGGGCCATGAATATTGTTTGTGAAATGAATACATTATTCATAAAGTAAAAAACAAAACTAAGATAAAGAGCTGGTAGTTTTTAAATTAGTTTTATTTGATATACATATATTTACAATATAATATTTATTAAATTTGTCATGGATCAAACCCGTGTTATGCTCCTGATTATGGTGGATGAGATCGTTCACTCAAGATGTTTGGTCTATATTGTATAGTTTTCGGTATATTTGTTTGTTTGAATTTTTTAAAGTGTTGATTAATCAAAATTATTTAATTAATCGTGCCTGAAACTGTGAGGTCTTAGGTTCAAGTCTCACGGAATGTGAGTTTAGTTTATTTATTTGTTTGTTTGTATGTTAGTTTGGGTTGGATTTTCATTTAGATATTTGGGCATATGGAGATTTATTCTGATTGTAATGAGATTTCAGTTGTACCACTCAAAAAAAATTATTTAATTAAATTATATATATTATATGTTATGTTATATTCAGATTAATTTTGGTATTAATATTAATAAAGATTGCCATCAAGCATTTGGTCTGATCGTATAGTATTGGACTTTTGGTTCTAGCATATCTGGACCATTAGGTCTTAGGTTCAACTTTCACGAAATGTGAGCTTAATTTGTAATTTATTTATTTGTTTATTCGGTTTGTAAATAGGTATAGCTTATAGTTTATAGGTTAAAGAAAATGTGTCATGAAATTTCAATTTTATTTGTCGGGGAGGGAGTTATTTTTTGGCTCATAAGTTTATTCCTCAAAAAACAATATCAATAGATATCATTTTATTTATTTATAGGTAAAAAAAATTATATTTTACTCAGTAATGTCTTTTTTTTTTCGGTATTCCAACATAATATAAGAGTATGCTAAAATTCTATTTTCTGTTAAATGTTTTATTAGATCATGTTTTCTTTCATGTTTTACAATAGATCTTTCAATGTTGTATAGGATATTGTTTGAGCATGTACAATATTATTGTGGTCTTAATTGTTTATGGGGTTTATAAAGTAAGATTAAAATTGATTAGAAATTATGAAAAGAGATAAAAGAAAATATATGTGTTTAAAATCAGAAGTGTTTACATCTGAAAAGTAGCCAGGAACGTTGTTGGGTAATGAACATATTACTCGTTAAAGCAAGAAAGAAACAAAGTTTAAGAGTTGTTAGTTTTTAAATTAATATTACTTAAAACATATACATATTATGGTCTAAATTGAAAGAAAGATAAACAGTAAAAAAAAATTATTACTTAAGACATGTACATACTATAGTCTAGACTGAAAGGAAAATAAACAGTCAAAAAGAAAAAACAAAGAAACATGAAAAATTTACTATCAAATATTAAGCCATCACTCGGAGCATAGAAAACATAACTCTGCTGTAAACACTTCACCTTCTTTCTTTATGATTTGAGGACTAATGATATTCTAATTATACATAATGCACATTCCTCCCATAAAGCAAAGAGGTTTCAAGGAGTGTAAGGTTGTATAATGTTTCGCAACAGTAGCCAACATTGGACTCTGATATGATGTTCTTGTTTAGGTTAGAATAATGATATCTGGTGTGGAATTGAAGAGCAATCTTTGAAATATGTGCAAAGAGAATGGTGTTTTTGCTCCTCTTGTGTTATATATGAGAACTGTAATAATCTTGGATGAAACATGCATGCATCTTTCAAACTTATGCTTATATAAACAACTCAAACTTTCATCCAAAGAAACATCTTGTGTATCTAACATAAGTTGTATGGTATGCATAGTAGTCACCGAGGCTAAATTGAACTGAATTACAGTAGAGATCCATGCCCTATAAATGATTGGTGTATGAATTTTTCTTTTTCCCCTTCGAGTACAAATTCAGTATAATTAGTGTCCGTTTTCATGAATTCAGTTGCAAGAAATACCTTTGATAATGTAAAAACTGGTGGAAAATGATCAGCGAGGCCTCTGCTATACAATTCTTTCAAAATACTTGGATGTTGGAGCAAATTTTTAGCCCTTTCTGGAGAAGGAACCTGGATCTCCTCTATTCCTAGCCAACTTTTAATAATAAAATTGGTTGTAAGATCGCAACTTCCTCTGTAATTTGGCAATGCCAAAATAGAGAGTATTGCATCCTGTAATGGAGGGTTGTCCCTTATCTGTGGACTATCATTCATTTTTCCTGAAGGATATTTTAGCCCTAATTGATATTGTAGATTCTTGATTATGTTCTTGGTTGATGATGGAAGTCTATGGAGTGGAGGCAATAAAATTTCCTGAAAAAAAAGTAAGGAAACAAAGCAGAGAAAGATACAATCATGCACTGCATTATCAATGAAACAAAACAGCAAAAAAATAGTGAGTGTAATTAGAAAACTAACCTCTTTAGCTGGTTCTACCATTTACAATTAATCAATGAAAATTGAATTCTTTTTAGTGAAAAAGAGTGCGATATTGTTATATTTGTTTTCTATAGCTGGAGAAAGCAAGGAATTAGAAGAGATGATGTAAATGCTTCATTCCTCAATTCTGTATAAATAAAGGGGTGAAAATATTTAATTTAAATATGATTTATACAATTCTTTAAAGGTATTGACATACATTGAATATGGTCAGAGTCAATCCTCTGTTTTTACTAAAACATGACTAAAAATTTTAACTTTCAGGGCCATCTGATCACCTATAGTATAGGGGTAAAGGAAATGAATAAACTAACCCTGTAAATATTAGTCTATAATGCCTATCTGGACGCTGACTTCTTTATGATTCAGAGTAACAATCTCAGTCTTCAAAATGCTTCCATTCTCGATAAACCAAATTCCACCGAGAAAATTGACATGTTCAATTGTAATAAGTTGGTTATAATCGGTGCATGGTTGTCATCCGTCTAACTTTTCCTCCATTATTCTAGTTTCTGTAACTATCCAAAAGTGGGTTTATATCTCTGATTGATTTTCTGAAATCTCTCAATGAAGCAGGGTCTTGCCACACCTCTTGCATTGTAAATAATAAATTTTAAAGACATTATATTAGCCATTGTGGTGGAGGTGGAATATTCTTCATATTTGGAAGTCTCAATATCTGGGAAAGAAAGATTTATAGTACTTAGCATGAGCTCCACCAAGTGTTTGGTAGTCCTAGAGTTATCGGTGAAGGAAAAAGTAGCAGATAACCACGCAAGATTCACGGGTTCCGTAGTAATAATCACCATCTTTTCATTCTCTCCTCGAAGGGTAAAGTTTGAAAATTTTGTGTCAATATCGATGAATTCTATATCTTCATTATCCAGGTAAGGGTTGAATATGGGTGGATGATAGTCTGTAAAACCCTTGGAATATAACTGATGCAAGAATTCCTGGTTCTCTAGCAGTTGACAGAGAGTAAAAATCGATGGCACATTATGGATTTGTATCCTTAACCAATTTTCGATAACTCTCCTTGTCTCAGAATCACACGATGTAAAATCCTTGGGAAGAGCTATCATAAAACCAATTATCTCCATCATGTATGAGAAATTATTATTCTTTGAAACATCATTGATCGATTGAGAAGGAAATGATATCTTCAAGTGAGATTGAATATTTCTGACAATGTTCATTGATTTGATGGGAAGCTGGTCCAGTGTTGGTTGATTATTCGAAGCCTGTTACAATATAAAATTTAACATTAATTCGAAAATTAAAGAGAGTATATCCCGATTCAAATTTTCACTGGAATGAATAATGCTTTACATACCGAGTTTTGGTCTCCATCCATTCTTCCCAATCAAACTCTGTGTAAAATCCGTGAATGTTAGGTGGAAAATTTTTTCAGAAGTAAGGTCTCATGAAAGTTCAATTTTGTTGCGAATGTAAGAGTAACTGTGTACCATTTACTGTTAAAGTTCTATTGTATATATAACCTTAATTCTTAACAGTGAGTCATCTTCTGTTTTTTACTTGTTAGATGACACTTGTTTATATCCATCAAATTTATATTCTATCTATGTATTTATTGGTACTTTCAAACGGCACCGCTACTAATTATCATGCAGGAGTAGACTTTTGTTTTCAATTTAGCATATCATTGTATACTCGATCATATTTCTAAGTGCGGTTAATATTGTATAAATTATAGAATTTTTCTGCTGATAGCCAGCAAGGATAGGTCAATAATATAGAAGATGTTAAATTGGTTACATCTCAGAATTTAGGTAAAGGTAATGAGAAGTACTTTAAAGTTTAACAGTATAAGGCAAGAGAGTTGGAATTTACCAACTTTCAATTTCGATGCATTAGTTGAAAAGTTTGGATGATACTTGGGTGACACCTCTCGATAACAAATTAATAAGATGGAGCAATTTTGCAAGTGCTGCCACAGTAAAATTAGCAAACAAAGTAAAATTTTAGAAGAAAATAAGAGACAAAGGAGGTTATAATTATGGATAATGAGAAGATGTTTACATATAAGATGGAAATTCCTCTTTTTTTTTTTTGAGAATAGATAAAAAGTCTATTTAAATATTCTACGATCTAGTAAAGAGCACTGATCAAAGAAACAAAATATAGTTTTGCTTAAGACAGAGACAGTCACACTTAAGATGGAAAGAGTCTGGAATAAGAATGAGTAGAGTTCATCATTGGATTTGTCTAGCCATTATTGGTTGCATATTGAGCCTGATTTGTGTCTCTGTTTCAGTTGTCAGCTGCACAATCGTGCGATCGGGCTGTGACAGAATCCATACTCCTCCAGCACCGCGGATTGAATCCATGGTAGACACCAAATTGTAATGGAGCAAGTTTGCAAAGTCGTGTGCCTCAGTTGATGGAAGTCTAGTATCGGTTATGAAGAGCAGGTGCGGACGATACCAATTTGTGATACTCGAAATGTAGTCGCTAACTGGCGATGCTGCTATTCCACTTGCATTATATGCAAGGACTGAAAGAGACGGTGGCTGGATCATTCTTCCCCAAGAATCCCTATCATAAAGTAGGGGACATTGAACAACTTCCTGTCCGGTTGTAACAATGAGATCATATCTTATATTTCCCGTCAACATATTTGGACTAACAGTGAGGGAGAAGTGTGCCTGCAGAATGTTATTTCCCATAATACTAAAGGGAATCTCTTCATTGCTGTGGAGTGTGAACTCTGTTATAGTGTTCTCAATGTCAATGTTGATGACATGTGGCCTGTCTAGCTCTAGTCTGGTGATGGGCATGGTATAGTGAGCCAAGCCATTGGCAAAAAGGTGCTGTGTGATGTGAGACTGTTGAATTCTGGAAAGGACCTAGGCTTCAGTTGGTATGTTTTCCTCTGCAAGGCAGAGCCATCTTCTCACCACAGTTACATTGTACGGCTTAGCTGTGTAATTGTATCTATAAAGTGCAAATACCAAGATAGTGAGCTCTCTCATGACAGGCCTTCTTCGTATTACATTGCTGTTTTGAAGCGCTGCATATGGATAGGTAACACAAAGCAACCCTTGAAAAGTTATGATAAATCTTCTTGTTATAGGTAAAAGGTCGTTGATGTTTGGTAAATCCTCATTGTTGTGCTAATAAAATAATTCATGTTAATTGCATGTTCTATAACTGTATCAATAAAGAGAAAACCTATAAGGATCAAGTGATGTACCTCATTTTGGTGCCCGTCCATGACTTTTCTATCCCTGCAGTAACATGTAAAAAAAAAATATGGCTATATGAATAATGAAATTGACAAAGCTTATTAGCATATTAAGTGAAAGGAGAACAACGAATCTAATTTTTTTTTATGGGCATAAATTGATTATAAAAGAGCAAAAATATATTTCATGAAGTGAAAGAGTAACTTTAATAATATAACCAATGGGATTTGAAGCACTGAGAGGTGTTTTTTTGGTCCAAAAGCAGGAATTGGAAAGGACTAAAAATCTTGTAGAACCAATATCTTTAAATTGACAAATCAAGATATTTATTTTACAGAGAATACACTGCCAGGAAGTAATAATTTGGGATAATTTTTTTAAAAAACATGGTGAGAAAAAACATATGCATACTTACAGTCGGTGTCAAACGTTTTTGAAGAGAATTTTTTCCTGCAGAGGAAAAGAAGAAATATTGTTAATAATCAAGATCAATAAGGTAGAGACAAGGAAAACATAAATGCAATATTGTTAAACAAAATTTTCTTATTGTAGACTAAAGAAAAGATCCGGAGAATTTATCGGATGCAGAGCAAAAGCAGGGGACAAAGAAGGGTTACCTTCTGCAGAATGAAATATGGTTAGAATTGATCAAACACTTTCTTTTATAGGCGGTGTGAAGAAATAAGAAAAGGAACTTATTCATGGAGATAAATGAAGAGATGTAACGTTCATTGGTTATCGAGAAAGGTGTGGTGATTGGGGAAAAACTGTCATTGTTGTGTCTGTTCAGTGCAGAGAGATAAAAATTAAAAAGATCGTGTATATTTTTCTACTAAGAGCAAAATGACTAATAATAAACCATTAATTCCATAAATTCCTATGAATAATACATAATTGTGCTTTTAATAGGATAAAAATAGTTTTTTTTTTCCAGCGTGGGGAAATCGATAAGTCTGAAATGATTGATGAAGCTGTTTCATGAATAAATACTTTTTTTCTTCTTGTATTTTATCATGCTATAAAGAAATAGTAAACCTATAATGAAAATATATAAATGAAAAAAGAACTACTACTGCTAAGGTAATTTGACAGAGGAGAAAACATAAATATTAATACAATTGTTATGTAATTGACAATGCAGAACTTTTGTTAGTCTATAACTCTTCGAAAGTTTACCATTAGTACATGCAAAAGACATAATTCTTAACTCTATTTTCATTGTTTCGACTATGAATTGTCATGGATTAATATATTTACTCTATAAGTAATATTTGGAATTGTATTTGGGCCTGTAAACTATGGGAGTTTATTAATTGATCTAATGATTTCTTTTATATAGGCCGCAGCTTCTTCATGGATACATATATACATAGGGCCACATATATTAAATGCTAAAATCACAAATGTGATCAGAACCTGAAATTTTCATTTAAAAGTTAGCATGAATTTCATGGCTTATTTATTAAAACATAAGTTAGAAGGAAAAAACTAATGACTTCAATATATCAACAAATTGGTGGAGGTATACCTGGAGAAAGTTTGACATCACTCCACTATATGTTCAAGTTCAGAAGTGAGATAAGAGATGCCGGTAGACATCTCTAAAGTTCATTGTTGCTTACATCCCTGAAAATTTTATGTCTAGATCAAATCCATGTATAAAGCCAAAACATTTCCGGGAAGAGTTCTAATACAGATGTTGTTATATGTAATTTAAGGGCGCAAAAATAAGCTTGAAAAGAAAGTTACACTGATGTTAAATTGTAGAATGGTGAGAATGTTAGAATCTGGCTGCGGAGTTCATTGCTGCTTAGGTTCCTACGAAGTCACAGTCAAGCTAAAAAATCCAAATTAGACTGTTCTATCCTAATTAGCAGGCAATACCTCAACCCAATCGCAAAGAAAGATTGATATTTTGAATCTCTTCTTCTTGAAAATTTAGATGAAATCTGGGAGGGTTTTGGTCAAGAAGTCCCCTGCTAAATAGTTCATATAGAAATTTTTCTTCGGTGAGAATTTGTTGATTGGATAAGATGACTTCAACTGTGATTGAAGGGTCTGGATAATGCTCCTGATGTTGCATGGTAGTTGCTCAATTTGTGGACAATCATACATGATTCTTATATGAATTATAAGGATCTGTCATTGTAAAAAATTATTTGAATAATTTAAATGAGGTAAATAAGCATATATCAGTCGCAATATATATACCTTAATGTTTGACCAATTTGCCGTTATTGCTTTGGATATATGATTCCTTCAAGGAAGTTTTTGGTTGTTTTAATATCCAAATCGAAGAAATAGATAGAAAACATACAATGAATTAATGAAAATACATATATTGAAGGTTTAACCAAACATCTAGCCTTTATAGAGTACAATAGACGCTTCTAAGTAGCATGATCTCTATGAATTTAGATTACTTACTCTTGTGTAATGATATCAAGGTGTCAACATTACCACTAAGAATAATAAACTTTCCGCCACTTGTTGGAAATGATAAACCACATGACATTAGTTAAACTTTGAGAAAGACAAATGAACCTCTCATATGAAAAGAAAACCGAGTATGGTCGGTGGGTACTTGGAAACTTGAAACTTATAACCGATTCTGTAGAAAAGGAAAATCACAAGTACATATGTCAATTTTATTTATAAAACATAAAATTGTACAAAATAAAGACAACATCTAGATTTTTATGGATGCCTCTCCATGTTAGTGGATACTTAGACTCTAAGCAAATTGACAGTTAAGCTGGTATGAGTCCTCAAAACTTCTTCAATTGATACTGCTCTCATATTTGAAAACATCCACATACCACCTGAATAATTTGTGGAATTAACAGCCACAATTTGTCCATAACCAAAGGTTGATCCTGCCCTATGCCCTTCCGTACTTTCCATCCTTGTTTCTGTAACAATCAAAATCTCTGGTTCCCGCTCCATTAATAAAGACTCCAAATGTGTCATAAAAGATGTTAAATTAGCCCCTCTTGCATTGTAGTAAAGGATAGTTATATCGATAGGATGGTTAAATGGGACTGAAGGACTGGGCATTCGAGATGGATTGGCTGGTCTTCCAAAATAAAATCCAACACTATACGAATATATATGTATAAGAGATTAATTTGTTTTTGGCCAAAAGAGATTAATCAATTAAATAATCAAAGATATGACAGAACTCCAGTTGTCTTACCAATATCAATAATTATACATAAATCAATTCTACATTTGAATATATTCAATGTAATACATTGAGAGGAGCTAGAGGCAAATTAATTACCTTTCAAGGATCGCAATCACTTAATTATAATTCCTCAAAAACCAGATCCTAAAAATTCTCAATCAAAACCCTGTAACGAACACAGAATTTGTAAGAAAATGGAAAACAAAATTCATACAATAAAAATAAATTAGTTTCAAAACAATCCTGTAATTGACATAGGGATATTTAAATTGATCATCTCTAGAAAATAGACATCAAAGTATTGGAGAAGATTTACAAAAAAATCATAACAATAATCGAAGATATTTCGCAAAAAATGTCAGAAAGCATTTGAGAGTGGTAAATCATTGCTCAAAAAAACATGTATATAATTCATAGATGGATGAGAATTTTTTTGGAACAAATTCATAAAGAAATTAAGAGCTTACAGAATGAATACAATAAGTTGAAGAATGAGGAAGATGAGTGCAATACATTCTTGTATATACAGAGTGTGTAGAAAACTTTTGAACATAAGATGAACCCAAGTTTGATTCCACTGTTGTAACCTATAAGAGCTTTCAAATGTAAAAATCAGTTGCAAGGCTTGAAAGAGATGAGAGTAAGTCAAAGGACTTTTATATTAGGCTAATTATGTTGGTTTCTCTGTGGGCCTCAAAATAGTATATCATTATAGTATGCCATGTGGATCTAAGACGAATATGGTCCAGGAATCCAAAAATGAATTCGATAAATTTAGCCTGCTATTTATCATAATTGATATGTTTGTTTAAAAAAGTAAGTATCATGATTCTATTACAAAAATGATACATTTCCTTCATTACCGTGGAATACATTTCCTGGCTACCATAAACTGTAAATATGTAAATACTTGTGACAAACTAATATATATTCAGATTAAAGGACTTAGTTACATTACTAAAAAACAACACACATAATTTCTTGAAATTATTCCAACACATTTCTAATACAAACAACAGTTGGTTATGTCCTATGTTCTAATTCAAAGCTTATCTGTTTCCTTGTGATAGTAAGCATTCTAGCTGTTACATACCTCGCATCACATAGTACCCATGAACCTCCTAGATATCCAAAGGGAGCAAGAGATTGTACGTATTCATAATTTGGACAATGTTCAATCACATTATGCTGCCCCATAATTGATCTGGTTTCTGTTATAATTAGCACATGTGGATTGTATAGTGATATAGTTTGCTGTAAAGATGGAATGAATGATGGTCTAGCAACTCTTCTAGCATTGTATATCACAATTGTAAATGGTTGGGAATACTGCATTTGTTGAATCGATTCTTGCTCTTCCGAATAAATAAATCCCTCGTTTGGAATCTCGTGATTAATATCTTCAAGGGAAATTTCAACAGAATGTATTGCCGTTGTTAAGGAATGATTAACTCCAGATGAAATACCCACTGTTGCCGTGTTGACAGAATATGTCTCAATGCATATTGTTTGAGTCGATTCTCCATACACAATTGTCTCTGCATAAGTGGCATACATTTTTTCCATTCTTTCTCTTATTATTGGTCTCAATAGGTTAAATATAGGAGGATATTAATTTGCCAAACCTCTGTCATAAATTTCGCTTAATATTTCTAGTTGTTGTATGAGCACATAAACTTCATCCAAAGAAGGCAATTCCGAATCTGAAATTTGCAACAATTGTTTTAGAATGTGTAGTGTTCTCTCATCATGAGTGATTAAATTTGTTGGAAGAGCTATGATAGTCTTGATCGCTAATTCAAACAAAGGATTTTGTTGTATTTGCTCACTTGCTGCAAGTGGCCCAACTGGATATCTAAGCTGTAAAAGTTCCTCTAAATTTGTTATAATGCTATATGCTAAAATGGATAAGTCACGCCTTCTTGGCGGTGTCTGCAATAAAGATGAAATTGTATTAAAAGTTTTATCTTGAAAAACTATACAATTGAGATATATAGTATAAAATACATAATGAAATAAGTGGTTAAAATACCTGGTCGTCTCCGTCGGACATGATTGGTATGATTTACTTT
>AWUE01015021.1:0-35804 GCA_001974825.2 Corchorus olitorius | reverse complement strand
TATCTATGAATATTTATAAGGCGCCAAAGTTCATGCACTGAGCCATTGCTTGATCAGTGTGCCCTATCATGAAATGGATCCATCATTACAGAAAACAGATGTGATGCTGATAGCAATTTTGCTCATTTTCTTTCTTATTGTTTTATGCGATTGAATTTTTCATGTTTTACACATTGTGCAAAGTTTCTGCCACAAAGTTTATAGTCTGATCAATTTCATATAGTCATCTGCATGTCGTTATGAGTTATCGGGTGAAAAAATTGTCCCCATCATGAGCTATCAGGTGAAAAATTGAAAAGTATAAAAACCATCAGGTGTACAGATATAACCTATATTGGTATGTGTGCCTTCATATCAACCTAATTTTGAAATGTGGATATTGCTCCTTTATAAAGTTTTGGCAAGTGTCTAATGACGTGTCCATTGTGCATGTCGAACACTTTCGCATTTGCATGTCGAACACTTTGGCATTGAATTTTTGATCAAACTATGCATCAAACCTTGTATAGTATTTACGACTTGTAAAAGCCCAAGTCTTAACATTGATGAACATTTTTAAAGTAATTATTCAACCGGAAAATAAATTTTTAAGTGGACGATTTATTGTGATCTGAGTGATCTGAGTAATATCTTGTGATTGTGAACCCACTTTTCTGGCAGCCTACGATGAATCGTATCTACTAATTTCAGAAATCATTATCAAATTAGTACTAACTATAATTACATATGCGACAATGTAATGTATCCAATACTTCAATATAAATCTCAAGGGATCTTAATGTAGAAATCATAGATTGTTTCCATCATACATTGTTAGTTGCGCAGACAAAAATTTTGTGCCCTGTTTATAGATCTAAATGTAATTGATTCGTCATTCCATAAAAACAACATTCCTCCGAAGAAACCACTTGGTTCTACGCAAGTGCTAGCTTGGAATCCCATTGATTGTACTGCACGAATGCCTTGATTTCCTCCAAGTCTCACTTCTGTGATTATGACAAGATCAGGTTTATGATTAAAACAACATTCTGTAAATGAGAAGATAAATCCAGGGTTTTTCGCTCCACATGCATTCATAATTATTATCTTCAAGGATCGAGTATTAGCATATCTCTGTCTCGAACAATACTGGCTATAATCAAACTTATTAATATCTAGAAATCTAGTTAGAGTCTCATTAAGAAAAAATCTCAATTTATGAACCGTCGATTTCTCAGGATTTTATCACATGAAAACATGCCTTAATCCATAGTCGGTAAATTGACGGTGTTGTTATCAATACAGCTCACCTTTCTTCTCCATCAAAAACTATTTTTATCATTCTTTCCTCCATCATCAAGGATTGAAAATCTTCCTTCATTGGTTCAACTGCAAGTTGTGGAGGCTGTTGATGAATTAAACCTCTTGAATATAATTCTTCCTAGAATTCATCATCTTCGAACATGGATATGGCATCAGTAATATTGGAAAATGCATTGTGTCCAATTTTGAGCCACGTATCAAGAACCTGTGCTCCATGAAATCCGCACTCGTCATGCTCCCCAGCTAAAGCAATCACAACTCTGGCTATGTTCTTAAGCACAGGTTTTTGACTTCCAAAGGGACTATTCTCCAAAGTCAGTGATGGATAGCTAATACCGAGATGAATCTCTAAGAGTTTAATAATAGATTTCATAAATGGTGATGGATAATCAAGAGGTGGTGGCTATCGATATATACCATAACAGTAAAAGAAGGAGAACAAAATAAGGAAAAGAGTAGATGATCAGAATCAGACAATAAAATGTATTCAAAATAAATGCAAAAGGAGAAGCAGTCACAGATGAAAAAAATACCTAGTCATTGTGTAATGTCATCATATGAATCATAGTAATATGGAGCTCAATTCTATGAGTAATTAGAAGTGATTAAATATCTCTCGAAATTCTTGGGACAAAATAAAAAATTTTTAGACCAACACACTTATATGGAAATCTGATCATATATATATAGAACACTATGGTTTACAACATACGATCATTATTTGGCTCAAACAGGTGTCATAAGTCTCATGGAATATAAGTTTCCTTGATACAACTTACAGTTATTCATATTAATAAACAAATATATTACAAAATTCTACAGCCACAATCAGGTAGGCAAAGACAGTGGAAAATTACAGCACAAAAAACAAACAAAAAAATAAAAGAGAATACATCATAATCATCAAAACAAACTCTTGACCGTGGATCAGTAATTTTAATCAAGAGATATTTCCACAGTTATATCTCTTCTTGCTGCATTAACAACTATTGTACTGCATTGATTCAGGTCATATATAAACCAACTTCCACCCAAAAACCTATGTGGATTTATACAGTGGAGGAACTTATAATTTGGTAATTGAGTTTGTATGTCTTCCATTCGTGCCCTCATTCTAGTTTCTGTCACAATTACCACGGTTGGTCTATGAAGTAACAAAATGTCATTAAACGTAGAGAAAAAGGAAGGTCTTGCAATTCCTCTACAATTATAAATGAGTACCGTCATCAGATGTGGATATGAGATTGATCGTCCATTTGGCTCATGATCAGTAGAACTCGATGCATCGGAACCATCCAACATAATCTGAATATTGTGTTTTGTAGAGCCTGAAAGTGCATCGACACGACCAGAAGTGGAAACCCATGCCCTAAATACGTATCCTGCATTAAGATAAACAATTCTATTTCTTTCTCCATTGACTGTAATGTGAGTGAAATTAGACTCTGCTCTCATTGTTTTTATCTCACATGGTGGTTTTAAAAGTGTGAACAGAGGAGGAATTTTATTGGCTAAACCTCTGCTATAAATTTTGGCCAAAACATTCTGGTCCCGGAGAATATTTCCTGCTTGCTCAATGGATGGAATATCCCTATCTCTTATGCGCAACCAACCCTTGATTATGTCATTTATGCTTTCATCCCTTGTTCTGTAAAATGGAAGAGCTAGAATTAATTTGATGATCTGTTCTAATAGGGGATCATGTTGAACTTGTCGGCTTGTCACCAACTGATCAGTTGGATAAATTATCTCAAGCTGGTCCTCAATGTTCTCTACGATCCCAAGAGCTAATGTGGAAAGATCTCCTCTATCAGGCAAATCATGCAACTGGAAAGAAAATTAACAATAAAAAAATATTAGTACTTATTTTAATGCACAATACAACTGCATATATACCATGTGTAAAGATAAATAATCAAACATGCATAATTCAACACACATAAATCTATAAAAAAGTTATATTTGTTGACCTCGTCTTGAGGATTGAACATATCGACATGCTGCTGTCGTATTCTTCCAGGCATATTGCAGTCCCTAACTATTTTATAACATAAATTATCTCGGGAAGAAAGAGGAATGATTATCTATGATATGAAACACTTCATCACGGAAAACTCATGATATAGAAACACAATATATAAACTACTTGCATTGAGTATCGTGATTTAAGAGTGAGTGCCTTGCAGAAAAAACTGTACAAAAAAAAAAAACAAACGGGGAAGACCAACAAATGTCATTTTTTGGCAAATTTTTGATTTCTCAAGTAATTTTTTTCCAATATATGTTATGGGTTTTCATTTAGATAAAAGCCTTTTCTGTTATTTGATGTTAGATTAGGTGTTTCCATGGCTTCAAGAGGTGCTGATTCAAGTGTTTCAAGGGCTTTAAAGTTGTTGATTATGGGGCGGTGCAATTACTATCGTGCATGATTACTTAAATTTAGAAGATCTTTCTCCGATTATATTAAACAAAAAATTCTCAGTATAAGTTAATTATATCATTTAAGTAGCCTTTCCAAGCATCAAAATGAAATTCTTAAAATTTATACTGTTATGTTAAAACCCAATTTTCTTGTAAATTTTCTAGCTATGGCTACAATAATCAAATTTGCCTAAACATTAGAAAAATTTTTCGATGAAGTTCAATGCAAATTAAAAGTAATTTAACCCTCTCCATATCTCATATAGCAAGGAATAAAAACGCTATACTTTAGCAAATGGGTATTCCTCGACATCACACTCTCACAAATAAAAGCCCATTCCGATGAAAAGATCAGAGAAAAAATTCATATAGGCCCAACACAAATAAAAGTCATTATTAATGATTAATGAAAGTCCCAAATAATACCTGTATTTGATCAGAGAAAAAACTCACATAGGCCCAGCACAAAAAAAAAATGCCACTATTAATGATTAATGAAAGGCCCAAATAATACATGTATTTGTTTTTACTACTGTTAGAGAAGAAATAATAACTTTTCGAATACTAAAATGATACCAGCACAACGTTTCCCTGCAAGGAATAGACCCAAATTCCTGTTGTAAGGGAATTTGAGGCATTAATTTTGTAAAAATACCACATTGTCTCGTGAAATATCTGACAATGACAGAAGGAAAAAGCTTATGTTGTTTTCGATCATTGGAACTGGAGTTTCGCCCCCATTTCATAAACAATCCTCCAGTCATATATGGAGTAAATATCCCTCATATCATCGCAAAATCCACGACTCTTCTTCTATAGAAAGAGTGAGAACAATATCAGATTCCTACAGTAGAAAATAAGACGGTAGTTTGAAACAGCTAGATTGATACCGGACAATGCATTCAATGGACTAACAACTGTAGTTACCCCAACCTGCACAAAGTCAATTATGCTACTTCTGTTTATGTTCTGTTTGAGGAATATAGTTATGTAATTATATTTGCTCATATTATAATCAAACCTGGTGTTGGAGATTTCAGTGTAGGTGTAACCACCCTGCTGTAATATGCTTTCATATTGAAAGTTGTTTGCCATGAATCAACAAATGACTTATTAACAAAAGCAGGACAAACCTCCTCTTAAAAACTTGAGGAAATGATTAAATTCTAAAACAATTTTCTGATACAATATCCAATACTTGTCTCCCCTTGCTTCTATAGCATCCTATCAGAATATGGATGGAAATCACTAATGTAATTAGATATTAACATGCAAGAGAGTCATATGGAGTGCCAAGAAACTGTTATTCAATAGTCTTGGAAAGGAATGCAATCTAAACTATCAAGAAAAAAGAAGAATGAGGAAAGCATGTGAATTGATGCATGAGAAAACTAAGTTACATGGTGAACTTGTTGGAGGAGCTTACAATCACACATTTAATGAGCAAGATATTAGCATAATGTATCAGTGTGCTGCAAGAACTTAGGTACTTAATTTCCACCTAAAATTTCCTCGCAATTGCTTGACTGACTCAAAAATTAAATCAGACTACAGTAAAAAAACCAATAATAAAATTTATGGGAAGATCAGACCATTCCCAACCACTTGGCCTGTGATTCTTACCAATTTGTGTCCCATTGCATATTCTACACCTACCCTTTGTAATCGTTTGCAGCCTTTTATATCCACTTAATTTTCTTAACATTCTCGGTGTAAATGAAGTCTAAGAAATACAGATAATAATCATATAAAAATCCAATTATCTTACAATTTTGCAAGCATAACAAACATTCTCTAAACCAAAGAAAGAAACAGAACAGAAACAAAGATTTCAACTTCAATGTTTATTTGTCACTAAATTATTGAAAAAATTAATAACTAAATGCTTCTTCATGGATACATATATACATGGAGCCACATATATTAAATGCTAAAATCAGAAATGTGATCAGAATCTGTAATCTTCATGTAAAAGTTAGCATGAATTTCATGGCTTGTTTATTGTCAAAAGGCAAAAGCCAATGACTTCAATACATCAACAAACTGGTGGAGATATACCTGGAGAAAGTTTGACATCACTCCACTATATTTTCAAGTTCAGAAGTGAGATAAGAGATTCCGGTACACATCCCTAAAGTTCATTGTTGTTTACATCCCTGAAAATTTTATGTCTAGATCAAATCCATATACAAAGCCAAAACATTTCCGGTAAGAGTTCTAATACAAATGTTGTTATATGTAATTTAAGGGCCCGTAAATAAGATTGAAAAGAAAATTACACTGATGTTAAATTGCATAATGGTGAGAATGTTAGAATCTGGCTACCGAGTTCATTGTTGTTCAGGTTCCTATGAAGTCACAGTCAAGCCAAAAAATCCAAATTAGAAAGTTCTATCCTACTTAGCAGGCAATACCTCAACCCAATCGCAAAGAGCATTAAAGATCATACAATGTTTCAACTGCAAGTACAATTGTAAAGGATGTCCCAGCAAAATTTAGGACACTGTCTCATATAACACAAAAAAGAATTTTCAAGACAAATTTCTTTTAATTTAGTAGTTATCCTCTCATAGGTACAAACTGAAAGAATTTAGCAAAACTTACCACTTGGTTCGCTTCAAGTAATAATTACTACTACAATTATTCAACAGATACAATAATTGATGGCGACTCTCCTTCATATATTATATATATAAACATATATATCTTTAAATACTGAAACAGATAATGAAAACGAAAGTCACATATACAGGAATTTTTATATTTGTTGTGTTGGAGCTTTCAAAAGAGATTGTCTGCTTCATATCTTAATCAATTTTATATATAACTTGGGAGGAAAAATTAACATTCGTTTTTACCTCCAAAGAGTTCCTTTTTTACATTTTACATATATGTTAAAATTATCAGACTTCATAGATCAATGAAATTTAAAAAAGCAGATTGCTTGATATTATTGGTGAAACTTTTCAAAGGTAAAGAACATATCAGTAAGAACCAAGAAAACCAAAATTTCTAAACAGGCCAAAAAGCAATTTATCCAATTGCGATAAATTATTTTAAATATTACAGTCAATATTTCAGATTAAGAATGGAAATAATATGCTATGAATATTTATACATCAGAAAGGGCAAATTTCATACCTCTCGATTGAAGACCAAATCCAATCAAACAGGGTATTTCATTGAAGCATATAAGCAAACACGTTGACTGCAATTTATCAAAGGACATAAAAATGGAGAATTACCTGGTTTTGAGTTTTGAAGAATCTGTTACAAAGCAAAATAATAAATCATATGTGTTTCATGTCATTTTCATGTAAAATTAGAAGTAACTAAACATCATAATACACCTTTCCTTGATCTCATGTGCCTCTGGCATATCAGAATACAATCAAGGAAAAAAGTAGCATTTCTTTCGAATAGAGAAAGAAGTTGTATAACTTCCTTAATTTTGCATATTGCTCTGGTAAGGGAACAAAAAGCAAGAAACCTGATTTTGATCATTTTAATTATTAGGGAGATAAGTGTTCCATCTTATCTCATCTTCATATTCAAATTTACTTAACTGTTGTAACAACCAAATAGATATCCTCCTTAATCCTATATTTACTTGTTTTCAAAACTCTGTATTTTACCTACACTAAAACTCTAGGTGTATATGTAAACCATACTGATCATTAATCAAATAGAACTCTTTTGCCAATTATTTCCAAGTCTTAACAGACTATCATTCTCTACATGGTATCAGATATTCTCAAGCACTAAAAGCTAAAACGATCCTATTTTCATCATTCCCATCTATTGCTTCGATGGCTGCCGAAACCACTCAAACAAAACCTTCCCCAATTACCATCAATGCCACTGCTCAATTACCATTGAAACTCACTTCAAAAAACTTCACCTCCTGGCGTGCTCAGTTCGATGCACTCCTCACGTGATTCGACCTTGTCGGTTATGTTGATGGCTCCACTCTACCTCCAGCCAAGGTAGTTGAGAAGGATGGGAAGGAAATCCCAAATCCTGACTATAGTTTCTGGCTTCGACAAGACAAATTGATCCTCCACGGCATCCTCGCTTCCACGACTGAGTCTGTTCTGCCCTATGTTGCCACCTTCAAAACGTCCTTTGAAGCTTGGCAAAAGCTTCTCAAGCTATATGCTAATCGCACCCGATCCAGAGTCATGGATCTGAAAAATTCTCTTACCACCACTCGTCGTGGTAATCTTCCTGTTGCAGAATATCTTCACAAAATGAAGCAAATTGTAGATGAATTGCACCTCATTGGAGTCTACGTTGATGAGGATGACTTAATTCTCTACATCTTGAATGGTCTAGGCCTGGAGTTTCGCGAGATTTCCACCGCAATCCGGGCTCGGGAGACCTCCATCTCTTTCGAAGAGTTGCATGACAAACTAGTCGCCTTTGAGTTTCAACTCAAACAAGAAGCTGACATCTCCTCCATTCAGGTTCCTACCGCAAATGTTGCCAAAAAGGCATCAGGTAACAATTACAATCGTAATTTTCATTCCAAAAAGTCTGGTCACCTCTCTTCCTCTACTGGAAATTTCAGAAATTCAGCTTCTTCTGATCAATCAAAGCCCACATGCCAAATTTGTGACAAAATTGGTCACAGTGCAAAGCAATGTCGCCGTGGTAGATCTTACTTCAGCTCAAAGCCGGCTGCCAATTATGCTCAAACCACAACCAATGACAAGTCGTGGTGTATGGATTCAGGGGCTTCCCACCACGTTACCTCCAGTATGAAAAATCTTTCTATTTCGTCAGACTATGATGGTACCGACACTATTCAGATAGGTGATGGCTCAGGTCTGTTAATCACCCATACTGGTAATACAGAACTTGTATCTTCAAATCAGTCTTTTTCTTTGCAAGATGTGCTATGTGTTCCATCTATCAAGCAAAATTTAATTTCAGTTTCGAAGTTCTGTAAGGCTAATGATGTCTCAGTTGAATTTGATGCTAATGAATTTGTGGTTAAGGATTTGCAGACGCAGTTGATCTTGACGCGGGGGTTGAACGTGGATGATGTATACCAGTTCCCTTCCACCTTTCATCTGAATAAACCTGTAGCCTTTTCTGCAGTCCGTGTTACCACCCAAGCTTGGCATCAAAGGCTCGGCCACCCATCTAAATTAGTTCTGCATCGCACTCTTAAGGACTTCTCTCTTCCCTCTAAGTCCAAAGATTTTCATATTTGTGTTTCATGTCAATGTAATAAAAGTCACAAGCAACCTTTTGGGGTGACTTCTTTGTCCAGCTCCAGGCCTCTCGAGCTTCTCTATACCGATGTTTGGGGGCCTGCTCGTATTAGTTCTGTTGAAGGTCATTTATATTATGTAATCTTTGTCGATCACTACTCTAAATACATCTGGCTATTTCCTTTAAAAAGGCGTTCTGACCTGTACATTTTGTTTCCCAAATTTAAAGCTACAGTTGAAAAATTCTTCCAACAATCCATAATCACTTTATACTCGGATGGAGGGGGCGAGTATGAAAAACTAAAGAAGTTTCTCGAACCACATGGCATCTCTCACCTTCAAACTCCACCCCACACCTCCGAACATAATGGCTTTTCAGAACGACGCCACCGACACCTTGTTGAAACCGGCCTTACACTCCTCCATCAAGCCTCCCTCCCTCTTAAATTTTGGAACTATGCTTTTCAAACAGCTGCATACTTGGTCAATCGAATGCCAACTCCAACATTGAAATTTCGATCACCCTTTCAAACCATTTTTCAAAAAGATCCCAATTACAGCAAACTTCGAATTTTTGGGTGCCTATGTTTTCCTTGTCTCAGGCCTTACAATCGAAATAAGTTTGAGTCTAGGTCTGTCCCGTGTATCTTTCTTGGATATTCTAACAATAAAGTGCATATCTTTGTTATGATGCAGGGTCCAGCAAGCTATATGTTTCACGCCACGTTATTTTTGATGAAACCCAATTTCCGTTCCATCAACTTGCCTCTAAAACAGGTGTAGAATCTCAGTCTGTCTCTAACTCTTTTTTGGTAAATCCTAATCTTGTTGTCTTAGCAAAATCCTTTTCTCCTAAACCACTTGCTGCCTCCAATATTTCATCTTCCACGATGACTCCCTCGCCAAGTGCTGCGACTCCCTCCACAACCCATGAGATGATACAACCAACAAAGGTAGGTACTTCCTTGTCCATTGAACAGCTACCTAATATATCTGTGCCGCAAGTCAGCTCCACTACCAATGTTCACCCTATGTTAACAAGGGCTAAGAACAACGTTTTCAAGCCGAAGAGATTGAATTTGGCTACCAAGCATCCTGTTCAACAACCATCCGAACCCACATGTGTCTCTCAAGCAATTAAAGATCCAAATTGGCGAGCTGCAATGTCGAATGAAATAAATGCCTTAATAAAAAATGGTACATGGTCCTTGGTTCCTACTTCTGAATCTCAGAATTTGGTGGGTTGCAAATGGGTTTTCCGCATTAAAAGGAATCCTGATGGCTCGATTTCCCGATATAAGGCGCGTCTCGTGGCTAAGGGTTTTCATCAGAGGCCAGGTATTGATTATTCGGAGACCTTCAGCCCAGTGGTTAAGCCTACCACCATCAGGTTGGTTCTTTCTATTGCACTTCAACATGGTTGGTCGTTGTCTCAAATGGATGTTAACAACGCCTTCTTGCATGGCACACTGTCTGAAGAAGTTTTCATGAAACAACCCCCGGGCCATGTTGATTCAAGCCACCCCAACTATGTTTGCCGCCTGCACAAAGCGCTTTACGGCCTCAAGCAGGCACCTAGGGCCTGGTATAACGCTCTGAGTTCTTTTCTGATTCGATTTGGCTTCGTTCAATCAAAATCAGATTCGTCACTCTTCATCTACAACCAAAAGGAAGTCATAGCTTATTTTCTGGTGTATGTTGACGATATCATTTTGACAGGGAACTCTACCAGATTCTTACATGAATTTGTTGCTTCACTATCAAAAGAATTCTCTTTAAAGGACCCTGTTCCCCTTGGGTATTTTCTTGGCGTTGAAACCACTTCCACAGGTCAAAATCTCTTTCTTTCGCAACAAAAGTACATCACTGACTTGTTGAAACGCACCAACATGCTTGATTGCAAGCCCGTGGCCACACCAATGGCGTCATCTTCTTCCCTCACACTAAATGATGGTGATGTACTCGTTGAACCAACTGATTATCGAAGCACAATTGGTGCCCTTCAATATCTCTCACTCACTAGGCCAGATATTTCCTTCGTTGTCAACAAATTGTCTCAATTCATGCACCGGCCAACCAATACTCATTTGCAGGCTTTGAAACGGGTTTTGCGTTATTTAAAGGGCACAATATCAACAGGCCTCTCCCTTGTCAGGCCAACCTCTAACTCAGCCACGTTACATGCCTTTGCTGATGCTGATTGGGCAGGCGACAAATCTGATCGCAAGTCAACTTCGGCCTACCTTATATACTTCAATGGAAGTCTTATTTCGTGGAAGTGTAATAAGCAAAAGACAGTTGCCCGTTCTTCAACTGAAGCCGAGTATAGAGCAATTGCTAACACAGCCGCAGAATTGTTATGGATACAAAACTTGCTTTCTGAGTTACATGTTTCACTTGCTCATCCACCTACAATTTACTCGGACAATATTGGTGCCACATATGTCTCTGCCAATCCAGCTATGCACTCCAAAATGAAACATGTCTCCATCGATTTCCATTTTGTGCGTGACAAAGTTGCTGCAGGCTCACTGAATGTAAAGCATGTCTCCACTCATGATCAGCTTGCTGACCTGCTCACAAAACCATTGCCAAGACCAAAATTCCAGCTACTTTTGTCCAAGATTGGTGTTGCATCCACCACACCATCTTGAGGGGGCGTATTAGGGAGATAAGTGTTCCATCTTATCTCATCTTCATATTCAAATTTACTTAACTGTTGTAACAACCAAATAGATATCCTCCTTAATCCTGTATTTACTTGTTTTCAAAACTCTGTATTTTACCTACACTAAAACTCTAGGTGTATATGTAAACCATACTGATCATTAATCAAATAGAACTCTTTTGCCAATTATTTCCAAGTCTTAACAGACTATCATTCTCTACATTAATGACCTGCTTGTTCTGGATGCTTTTTGTTTTGCCTGTACCATTGTCACCAGAAAAGAATGATAAAAATAAGAGGAAAAATGAATCTAAAAAAATAAAGGGGAATGCAAACATGAGAAAACAGTCAAACCTACAAACTGAATTGGGAAAAATAGTCTACAATTTAACATTAAAAAATAGGAAAAGTATCTACTTAAATGAACTCATGACAGTATTTTACCCCAGAAATGAAAAATTTGCCTATAAATGACAATTTCAGACAAATCTAAAATTAAGATATCAAACAACAAAATGAAACCATATAGTGATATATAAGAGAAAAGAAAAAAAAACAGAGTTTTTTACAAAAGTCTGTCATTAATACAATATTATATTACATTGATATGGTCCTTCATTTATAAATACAAAGAGACCATAACCAATCACAAAATGACTTATTCAAAGAAGTATCCTCCCTGAAAAAAATATCATTTGAAAAAAATATCAGCAAAAATAACCAAAACATAGAATTTGAAAATAATGGTGCAAAATAAAGACATCAATTTCAATTTCTGAACCTGATTTTCTCTACTTCCAATATTCGCATGTCTAACTCATGGTTCCCTATCCAATTCAATAATATCTGTCATTATCAAATCTCGAAAATTAACATAATGAACAAAATTAAGAGCATAAATTCTGTAAATTTCAAGAATGATACTCTTACCTCTGAAGAATGTAGTTAAATATTTCTCTATAAACTACATTCTTGGTAATACTCGTTGCAACACCATTTTCATCTAGTATGAGTAATTTTAAATTTTTATAAGATGTAACCCTTGAAAGTGCCACATACAATTATCCATGAGAAAACACTGGCTTTGGCAAAAAAATCCCCACGTGCTTCAGTGTCTGTCCTTGACTTTTGTTGATTGTCATTGCATAGGATAACTTGAGAGGGAACTATTTTCTGTTAAGAACAAAAGGGAACTTAGTTTCCTTGATATTAAAAACAATCCTTGGAATGTATACCTTGTCACCAAAATGATCTCCACTAACTATTCTTGCCTCTATCAAGAATGGTGTTAATTGTAATATCACCAACCGTGTTCCATTGCACAATCCAGCAACCTGGTTAATATTTCTCATTAACATAACTACACACCCTATCTTCAACCTTAGTTCATGACTTGGTACTCCAGGCAATGAAACCTTGTTTAACAATTCTGAAGGATATGAAACAGCGTCTTGGTTTGGCGCATCAGAATTCCTACAAAGCATATTTGAGCTATATTACGTTATACAATCTCCTGGAATCTTTTGAAGTACATAGTCATTGAGTTGAGTAGCAGTTTCATTATAGGGAGTGACAATGGCTCTCTCACTCAAATAAACTAGTTCAGCAAAATTTCCTTCAAAATCTCTATATACTGCCTGAAATATTGACTCATAAGGATTGCTTCCGGGTTGAATCAACAACTCCTCTGGTATCTGTATCCGTTGACACTCTTCATCTCTTCTTGGTGGAAACGATTGAACAGTTCCATCTCCAACTTGTAACAACCAATCACCAAAGCTCCGAAGTTCTCTCCTGCTACAATCATCAATCCCAGGCTGCAACAACCTCATATTAGTCACCAACGTAAATATTTCAAACTCTTTCCAAAGATGAGATGTGCAGATTGATGCATTGATTATATCAGATTTAGTTCCACCAGGAATGACAGGTAAAACTTGTCTGAAATCACCTCCTAGAACCATCGTAAGACCACCAAAGGGTCTCTCCACTCTTTCTCGAGAGACTGTGCTAAAAATGTCCCTCATTGTTTTGTCGAGGGCCTCAAAACAGAATTTATGGATCATGGGAGCCTCATCCCATATTACCAAATTTGTTTCCAAAAGGAGTTTTGCAAGTTGAGTACCCTTTTTAATTTCACAGGTTGACCACTTATCAACATTCAAAGGCAATTTGAACCTTGAATGAGCAGTTCGTCCTCCTGGAAGCAGAAGAGATGCTATTCCAGAGGAAGCCACAGCAAGAACTATTTTTCCTACACTCCTTACACCTGCTATTAGTGTTTTCCAAAGATATGTTTTACCTGTACCTCCATGACCATTCACAAAAAAAAGTCTAGATTCATTACTATCTATTGACTGCCTTATTGTATGATGAATTTGTCGCTGCTCCAGGTTCAACGAACCTAACATTTGGTGATACTGATTTGCAAGTTCTCCCAGATTGTAACAGGTCTCCTCTTCAATCAATCTATTGTCACGGATATTAACAGAAGACATTGTTAGCAGGGGTAAATTTTTATCTCTGAGAGAAGAACAACACTTTGTCAGCAAATCTTCTATAGCAAGAGGTACATAATTTCTTAAGTCCTCATCTCTCATACTGTAATTTGGCATTCTTGCTGCTGTACGAAATCTGTATAAAATGTCATCAAACATAGAACGCCAATTATCCTCGAAAAGATTTCCTGGATTGCTAACCTGAAATAGAAATCAATCTATTTTATAAGAATTGCTTCATATTACTATCCAAAAACAAATCAACACTATCTTTCAAAAAATTATTTTTTATTTGCAATCATTACCTCTGAAAACATTACCAGAGCAACAAATACTTGTCTAATTTTAATTTTATGAGTTGTTGCCCATTCAGCTGTCTGTTTCATTACATAATCCCACTCTTTGTCACCTCCTAGTAACCCAAGAACCTCACATGCAGCTTGAAATGTAAGATAAAGAACTCCATTCACTGTTCTTAAATATTCATATGATGTTGCTCCCTTAATAACATTCAAAAGTAATCTAAGATAAAACAATTGACCTGCTCCATGATGTACTTGAATGATTCTTCCAATCGTAGTTCCCTTCTGTCTTGGTGTCTATTCTTGAGTTTTAGATTGCCAAACAAATCCCATGTGAAAATCAACATATAAATATGCTTTTGCACTCTCATATTTTCGATTAGCAGCCATCCATTGTGTGAACATTGTCTTTTCTACATCTTCTCTCCTTACAATCGTTTCAAGTGGTTGACTATCTCTAAAATACACATTATGCTGACCAGGTAAATGCATGGGAAATCTTACAACTGCAGGTTCTCGGTGATTAATACCAAAGCCAAATATCTGCCACGCTGCCTCATATGCACACAGATATCGACAGTCTAAATATGTTTTAATCTCATTGTGCACTACAATCGAATTACCTGATTCTTCCTCAGCTCCATTGTCAGTTCTCTCTAAAACAACCCTTGCTCTGTCGGGTCCCTTACTCATCTACTTGAATAAACACTTCATTGCCCTATTTTGTGTGCAAAGTTCTACATTTATATGAGCTTGGTATTTGACAACCAAATCTAAATTATGTGGAACAACACATCTGTTATCAAGCAAAATTGAACCCCTTTTAGTGGAAAAGGCTAGGTCCCTTCTACGATACAGATAGTATCCTGAATCATCAACCTTTGTTTCTGTTTGAAATTGTTTTGGGAAATATTTCTTGCAATTACCATCTGACATACACAGCGCATTTAACTTTGCTAATCCACATGGACCATTTATCATGAAATTTGTTACTGCATCATAACCTACACGATCAATGGAATGATCGGGAATCTCAGCTGAAATATACTTGTCAATGGTTGCTGAATTTCTGAATGCGGATGAATGCTCCAACCACAGGAGAATATGTACATGAGGAAGACCACGCTTCTGAAACTCCACACTGTATGCCACTAAAGAAGAAAAAAACATATAAAATCAACATTAACCTTAATTGTTAGCATATGACAACAATCAATAAGAGTCAACACATTGAATATTAAAGTACCTGCTTTTGCAAGTCCAAAGTGTTCATTCTTTGTCAAATCTTCAATGCGATCATCCAATTTGAGCTTAAAAACTCTAGCAACAATATCAGGTCTATCTTCAGGTTTCTAACCAGGTATGAATTTCAAAGCCTCTTGTATTTCTAGCCAATTTCCATTGCAAGTAAAGGTGATGAACAAATCTGGAAAGCCATGATATCTAGAAATTGCAATGACATCTTGATAGCACTGAAACATGTACCTTGGACTACCAGTAAATGAAGCAGGCAATATTATCTTCTTTCCAATCGAGTTTCCATAAGTGTCTCCTCTATCCATAGCATCACTAACATTTTCATAAAAATCAACTCTAATTTCTGTCTGGTGATCATAGATATAATTGATTCTTATCTCCTGTATTGAAGAACCATCAACCAAATACTATTGAAATAAACGACCACCTCTAAGAAGAGTACTCCTCTCTGGTTGTCTCTGTTGTATTTGATATGAGTAATATTCTCTCATAGTGATTACCTTTCTTTTCATCTTTTGTTTCAATGGAGATTCTCTATATCTCATTCCCAAATGAAATCCATCCTCACCATATGGAAAAAGAACTGGATATTGCATAGACATATACAATGGATGAAGATTACTTATAGTTTGTAAACCATCTGACCTATGATCAACAATGATATCTCTCTCCATGTACCCTTCTGATTCATTCCCCACAATTAAACCTGCAATATTTGTCGAGGTTGGAGCAATGTAATTTCTTTGTGTCTCATCTCTTGAACAAATTAACCTTAATCTCATGTTAATTTCACTATTTTCTTCGAATCGATCTCTTGCATTTCTGAAAGCCTTGGCTACTTCATTCAGCTCATCAAACATAAACATCAAGCCTTGAATAATATTTCTATTAATGGTCGATGAATCCCCATCACCTGCAATTGCATTCACCCTGTTCTCATTCTCATTTTGAGTATCATAAATGTAAAGCTGACAGAATTTAGGTCTGCAACCTTGAACTGGTAGGAGTGTTCCAATTCTGTGATAAATTTGTTTGTTGATTCTGAAGACAAATGGACCTAAACCAGCATTGATGGTATTATCAATATATGCTCCAAAAGAAGTAAACTGAAACATAGAATTGTAAAGCCTGATATACATTCTGAAATGTTGCTGCAACCCATCTTGTTCCTCGTACTTTAACAGATAATATAAGTATGGTGGAGTAACTCTTGGACTTGGCAACTGTATCAATCCCTGTTTACAGCAAAGAGTAAAAACTGGGAATGGGACAAATACTTCAAGTCTCACACTTTCCTTCATCCACATCCATGCTTTGCAAAATTGGCATTGAATAGAGGGACCACCAAAGGAATTATATTCAAAAATGGTTCCTTTAAAACAAAGACATATAATCACTATTATCTCTCCAAATCATCAAAATTTCATCAACAAATTAAATAACCCGATAACTTACTTGAGTGACTAACAGATATTCGATATGGTATTTCTCTGCAGGAGTAATCTCCCTGTTGGAAATTAAAGTCAGATTCAACTCTCGAACCAGGATCTGCAATAAAAAATTTAAAGAAATTAACTACTGTAAATTACAAACAGACCAAATAAAATATAAAAATATTTGTACCTGTTAATGTTGCAAAATCAACTGATTGATTTTCAACGCTCAATACAGAGGTGGAAGCCTTGTGACAATTGATGGCCATGATATGTCTCCTTCTAGCAAAATTCGATCTAATTGCTTCAGATAATCCTTTCACAGCAGAGGATTGTGAACCAATAGTCCTAAGTTCACCATTCATTGTGACAGTGGATCTCAAGTATATATGATTCGGCCTTGTATCGTCATCATTCAATTGCTCTGCCCGTGGTTCAACGAACCGGTTGCCACATGGATTTCTAGCGCATCTTCTCTGCCTATTTGATCTTGCTTGAAGAGCACTCACGGTAGGCACAGATTTTACAGGTCTATTTTTTAGTGAAGATCTAGTCATTAAGCAAATTATATACTGGTGAAACGTCTGAAAATAAAATAGAAATCAATTTCAAGTGAGAAATACAGTCGATCAACTCAAGAGCACAAAAAAATAAGATGAAATAGACAAAATCAGAAGTGAAGATTCCTAAGGAAAAAATCCAATCAGAATATCATCTTGCTCAGAACTTGGCTTTAAAGGCATAAAACCAGAAAGAGCAAAAGTCAAAATTGGAAAAACATATGGTCAATAAAGGCGTGGAAATCAATAAATACAAATTAGACAACTTAGTCAAATATTTCAAGTGAACATAAATATAATCTGTCACCCCTTTCTTTCCAGTATCAGCTTAAATCATAGGACCCATAAATGGCTATATAAAGAATGTCCATAACAAAAGAAATGACCACAGTTTCTATCTAACTTGACACAATAAATGTACTTGACACGATAAACGAAAGGTTCAAGGCTTCCCCAGATTGTCCCATACGATTTGCAATAGCTGTAAACTACAAAATCTTTGGCTCGTTAAACAAACTGTGACTGTCTCTGCTTGGAAAGCAGAGCTAGATAATTGAAACCAAGTCATGAAATTAATTCTTACTATACCTTAATAACTATGATCAGTGAATAAACAACAGTCATTTTATCTACCTTGCTAGTGCATATCAAAAGGAGCGGTTGAAATTTTGAAACATCTACTTATCTCTCAATGGAGGTGCTAACTACAATAATAGCAATAGTCAAAAGTAAATTGCAGTAGTATCAGACGAATTAACTCTAGTCTTAATTTGTTGCTCAAGTATCACTCTCGAAGCATGACAATTTGAGCACACATATGAATTGGAGAGCATTTCTTAAGAAAATAAGATACCAGCTGCTATTCTAGGATATAGACACTTGTATTCGCTGATAGCTCATTCAAGGTAATACTCCAAAATTTCTCTACCCTATATAAATATTTTACATAATAACTTGAATCAATCAAAATGCAAGTCAAAAATGACATGTAGATATAAAGAATAATTTGAAATGTAAGGAGAAATTAGCAAACCCTGCTTATCAAGTATTCTGAAGATTTGAACCCAAGTTATGAATTGTGATCGTTTGATTTGCTAATCCATCTGCATCACCTGCAAGAATAATAGTTTTAACTATATGGAAATAGCTATAAAGAATTCAAACCAATGGTGCAGAATAATTGCTAAGACAAAAAGATTAAAATCATTCTTCTTCTACCTTACAAATTAGCAAGAAAAATTCTCTCGATTTCTGATCCAATACACGAATTAATTGGTTCGATTAGGCTAGCTATATGCTGTGTAATTCAAACCAATGGTGACTGACTCTCAAAGACAGAGTAATTGCTAAGATAGAAAGATTAAAATCATTCTTCTTCTACCTTACAGATTAGCAAGAAAAGAATGGGATGCAAAAATTACCTTTCTATTATGGTTTTTGTTAGTCTGACACTTCAAATCCAAATTTCAAACCTAATTTAGGACATAAATTATATAAATTATAGTGTCTTGCCTACTGCTTGCATCAAAATATCATCAAAGATCAATCCAAGGAATTCTCTTAAGGAGAAAATAATAAGATGAAGCCAAAAAAAGACATAGCTGCCATTATACGGGTGTTCAACAAATATTTAACAAAATTATGAACTACTCGAACAAAGACCAATCAAAGACTCCACAATCAGAAGTCCAATGGCAAAAGAGCTTAACATTAACTAAAATTCTCCAAGCGAATCTCGCATAGTAAAAGTATCAGAAGTGCCAAATGTATAAGAGTCCCAATGTATTAACTAATGCACCAGAAACCTAAAAAGAACATAAATAGTACAGAGGATAGTCTGATATAAAGACAGAACAAAAGGGTACTTGCAATAGATTCAATGAAGGAAAGGTCATAAGAGCAAATTCAAACCTGAAAAAGGTCAAAGAGGGAAAAAATTACTTGCATAGTATTGTTAAATCAATACCCGTTAATATCAAATTCAACCTGCTTTTCAATTTGCATTAAACTGGTGTTGAGATCCATTATCAGTTAGTGGATTATGTGTTGCTATTTAGACTGTCCGAGTGTCCAATTGCCTGCGAAAATTGAGATAATCCATACAAATTTGACTCATGATTACTTTCCATTCTGTCATCACCGAGTATATATATTTAACTAACACACTGAATTATTAGAGCATTATAGATTGCTAAAAAATCAGGACTGTCTTCAGCATAGAACTATGGTTTTCCTTTAAGTAATAGATATAATTTGTATTCAAATTAAACAGGTGTTAAAATCCATTATCTCTTAGTGGATTATGCGTCACTATTTAGACTGTCTAGGTGTTCAATTGCATGTGAAAATTGAGATAATCCATACAAATTTGACTCATGATTACTTTCCATTCTGTTATCACCGAGTATGTATATCTACCTAACACACTAAATTATTAAAGAATTATAGATTGTTAAGAAATCAGGACTGTCTTTAGCACTAAATTATGGTTTTCTTTTAAGCTTCTCTTTTTTCCTAATTCTTGAGCTATTTTAAATTTTTTTTGATAAAGCTAAACACATTTAAGCAATATTTTTAAGCAGCCTTTCATTAAGAAATGTATGTTATATCCAAGTCCGAGCAAACTAAAAGATAAAACACACAAAATTTCCCATGGAACTAGAAACACGTAAGATCAACATTAACATATATCTTTACTACTTTTCACCATTTTCATATAAACCTAATAATATTAAATATCAAAATCACAAAACAGAGGCATACTAACAAAGTACATTTCCTCATGTATCGACCTCCACATCATTACAACACATATTCAAAAGATATAAGCTACATCCTATAAGTACTATTCTTCATAGATCACATTTGATAAAATATGAACAACTTATATATACACACTAATAATTCCGAATATAACCAAAGTCATTTCACATAAAATTTTCCATCGTCTTTTCCCTTCATAACCTCCTCACAATCCTGTAAAAAAAACAAGAACAGAAGATCAACACATTGGTTTTAGACTTTATCAATCAAAACATTGCATGCTAACTATAACCCTTGGTTACCTGATCCTTCCTTGATTTCTTATTAGGTGAATCTGTGTCAAACATATCATGGGGAATACATGGAGAATCTGGCACGTCAACAGGAACACCACCTTCTCTCTTTCGATCATGTAACTGTGGAGTGCAAACAACATCGCCAACAATAACCGACTCATTGCATTCCACATTCCCCCTTTCATCACCATCAGTCTCTATCACTTCCTTCCCTGAATAATCAACAACCTTTTTCCCCTTGTCTAAAACAACTGGTTCGTTAGCCTTCTCTTTTGCATCATATGAATACACTTTGAATTTCTTTAGACCTCTCTTGTATGTCTGCTCTGTTATACCTATGACAAAAACATAATCAACTTCACTCTTGGTAAGGTCTTTTGCATTGACAAGTAATTTTGTCTTGTCTAGGCACTGACTTACTACAGCCTTTGTTAATGAAAGTCCAACCAACTCTTCAGCTTGCTTACCAAAGACTACAACTTCAATACTGGCAGTCTCATCATGTATCATCAAATTCAACTGCATACTGTTGAAATCAAAAAAGGAATCACTGAACTGAAATTTCAAACAACAAACTACAAAAATGAAAAACTACTATATCATAAAAAAATAGATGGAAACACTCACACAAACTCAGGAGTGACAACACCATCATCATTACACGTAAATTTACCATTCTCAGGCATCAGTTTTACTCTGCACTTTGGACACGATTCAAAGAACCAACCATTTGAAGTGTCCATTTCCACAATCTTTCCTTCAACCCTATACCTCTGGCCCTAAAAGAAAAAAATATGTATAACTCAATACAATATATAATATAATCATTAAATTCCAACTAAGCAAAACACAATAACACTAACTCTTAATTCATCGAGAGATAAGTAGAACAATTCATCAACACAAATATGAATTGGATTCGCCACTGATTCAATATTCTGTGATTCATCTGCTATCAACAACTTCACATGAGGAATGATGCCATCGAACCTGCCAAAAAGCAAAAGACTATCACATATATCTTGCTGGAAAACCACATGGAAAAAAGACTGCAAATTACAGAAAAATATATAAGAAAATAATAGTTAAGCACACATACCTCTGCTTCAGATGCCTACTCTCTGGTATATCAATGTCAATATATATCTTAGTTGCAGAAGAGCTAGAAATATATTTGATAGCTAGACAGAAAAGGAAAAGAAAGTCAAATTTCATGTGCACAAATCACATCTCATAAATTATACCATAATCTCTAGTACATACTATCGAATTCTTTCACTATTCCACTTGTAATCACCATGACAGGATTAGAAGGCCTTGACATAAGATACCCCTCATCGATGCTGCCAACATGAAGACCCCAGAATTTCACCATGATATCATCATTACTTCAACCAAGATGGAAAAAGAGATACAAAGATAAGAAGTCAATCAAACCGAAAACTAACTGAAAATATATAAGAAACCTTTAAACAACAACAAACCTCTGCAACTTAATCATTATATCTCTCCTATCTGTTGAATTTCCTGAAGCACGTTTGACATTTGTCTTCGAACCAATAGCAGTCAACACTCCAATAACATCTGCAAATAATATACAGCAATAACCCAGGAGAAAACTCAGCATTCATTATTCTGTAAACCCACTCAAAAATAGCATTCACAAATCTACAGTAAGCAACCTGTCGAAATCCTGCTCTTCTCATTCCTTGCCCTCAAATCTTCAAGAGTAGCAAACCGAAAAAAGTATCTTGGATAATCAAAGTCTGCAAAACCAAAAACATTTAAACTTCATACCTTTTTTCAACCATCATAACAAACCAAATCAAAATAAGCATGAATCCTACTGATAGATTTTGTGATCTCTTCAACACTTGTGGAACTGTTAAGATATATGATATACTCAGAGGGCACTACAAGATAAGATAGCTTGCAAACAACAGTATCAAATCTCATAAATTTGTAAACACAACCCTCAACAATCTTTCCAGAGAACCGGCGACTAACACCCTTCGGCATAATTGTCTGCATAGTACTCCCCTGCCATAACAAATTCATAATTATCAGAACAAACACACACAGAAAAATCCTCTGCCAAATAGAAGCTATAAATAAAACTATAAATAAATTCAAATAGATAGGCATACATCATGATCAACTAACAAAAGATCAGTTCTTATAGGAACCACTGCATCAGGCAGCACAATATCCCACATGCGAGCCACCCTGACCACAATGAAAGCCTTTAAACCTGGTTTTAACTTACCCAACGTGCAATGAAAAAGCTTGACAGGCCCCTGTGACAGGATTCCAGTAGAGAGATAAAAACAAAGGGCAATCAGACAAGCAAAAAATATCAAACAAAAGCATGAAATCAAAAAACAGTACCACAACAACAACAACAAAAGCAATCAACATGCAACAACATAGTCTTCTAGGAGACACATGCATATCCGTCAGACCAAAGACAAGCACAAACAAACCCTTTGTCTGCAAGAAGAATCCATAAACCAAACCTGGAAAAAACAGGGAATAAACAGGTCAGATTAGCACTCACAACAGAGGCCAGAGCAAACAACCAATAAAAAAAAAACATGCACCAATTCAATAAAAACGACTAACATCAAAAGCAAAAAACACTTAAAAAAATTGATTTAACAAACCAAACAGTGGAAAAACAGCAAAAACCATATCAAACAATGAAGAAAGGGAAGAAGAAGGAAACAAACTCAAACAAATACATGATGGAACCACCGAAAAGGGAAGACAAAATCGACCAACAAAGGAGCTTTAAACAGAGAGAATCAAGGAGAAGCAGAGCAAAAAATGAGAGAAAAAAAAACAGAGCAAACTATCGAGAGAGATGAAGATACATGACTTATATAAGAAATTGAGGGAAGCGGTGCTGATCATTCCCAATTTAACCCAAACACAAACACTCAATTACCCATTAACATGCCCTTAACTGACGTGTTTAGCCTTCATAAAAAAACTCAAAATTGTCAAAAATCAGGAAAAGAGAAAACAGTTAGGGCAAGGGGGTAATCTAATGTTCACAAATTATAATTTTTTAGATTATTCATTATTCATTAAATATATAGTTTGTTTACTTTTTTTTATTCATTATAGTTAACTTGAATGGTTACAATGAAAGCAAAGAATGTGTCAAGGCAAGGAAAAGGACAAGCAAGAAAGAAAGCCATTGATGAGAATGAGAATGCACGAACTTACTTCACTTGGACCTTAGAAATGGATCGTGTGTTGGCTGATATACTAAGGGACCAACATAATCTAGGTAACAAATGTGATAGTTCTTGGAAGTCAATAGCATATAACAATGCTGCTTCTGCATTGTCATCCCAGTTTAATGTTTCCATTATTGGAGACAATGTCAAATCTCGTGTCAAGATATGGAAAAAATGGTATGGAATTGTTCATGATATACTTAGTCAAAGTAGATTCAATTGGGATGGTACAACTTGTATGATAACTGTTGATAATGAAAGTGCTTGGAATGATTACGTTAAGGTATGTTTTATCATTTAATTTCATAAACATAAACAGTAGTTAGACTCAAAAATGAATTTGTGACACATTATTGTTACTTTTCTTTGTAGTCACATCCAGATGCAAAATGTTTTCGATTTAAGGTGATTCCAAATTGGTATGATATTATGGATTTATGTGCAAAGGATCGAGCCACTGGACATGGTGCTGAAACTGCTATGGATGCTAATGAGCATTTCAATATGGAACAAAATAATGGAAAGAGTAGTGAAGAAGGTGAAACTGATTCTAAGTGATTTTAAGGTTTGGAGGAGTTGAATATTGAAGTCAGATTGGTGCTTCTCCCTCCCATTCTCCACAAAAGAAAAGAGGACAATCTACAACTTCTTCAATCGCACCATCTAAAAGGAAAAAAATGGGAGGAAATGATGAATTAGCCATTGCCGTGGGTAAGATAGCTAACTTCTTCACAGAATTCATTCATTTATCTAAGAAAAAAATAGATGTGAAGGAAGTGATGGATGAGTTGAATATAATATCGGATTTTGATCGTCAACAAAGCTAAAAGCTTTGAAGTGGCTAACAGAAATTGAAACTCAATTTTCTGTTGTGAAGAATCTCCCCTTGGATGAGAAAAAAGACTATATTTTGATGTTTATGCCTTAGTTTCGTAATTCATAATATGTCATTTTTCTTTTAATTGCCTTATGCCGTAACTTTATAATAATGGATGAACTTTTTCTTAATTTGATGGGTGAGCTATTCAATATGTTATGTGGTTATTATTATCATTAAAATTTAAAGCATTATTGTATTATATTATATATTGAATTGACAAGAGGCAAAGCAATATATGCACCCACCTATTGTTCAACGTAAATCATCAAGAGATAATTTAAAAATCCTCTTTCATTAATAATGTATCCGAACATTTCAAATTCTCATTTCCAAAGAATAAGCCAAACAAGGAATTTTAAAAATCTGGATTTGTAAAATGTGACATTTTGAATTGCTTCTTTTCAAAATGCTTCAGTTTTTGAAAAATCCCTATCTAAATTTATAGAATGCACAAAGCATTAAATTCTCATAATAACAAATTGACCCTATTAAATTTTGTTGTTGTATATACTGACAACAAATTTACTTTTTAGGGCCAATGCTTAGAAAAGGTTAGAATTTTATAGGTTTAAGGAAGGTTGAGGACACATGGACGGTTGGAATCAATCGGATAATATGGACCGTTGGAAGAGCTTAAAAGAAGGAAGACTTTACTTGTTAAGGGCAAATACCAGTTTTAACCATAGAAAGAGAAAATTAACCCACAACTCTTACTATCTTAATTACATTAAAAAAAAGATGGATAAAGATGAACTAAAAATCTAAAACCATATTAACTTCTTCTTCATCTCATCTAATTGATGGACAAAACTTCATCTCATCTAATTGAAAAAGTGACTTTTTTTTCTTTAAAGAAGATGGACTAAGATATTATTCTAAGAAACGTATTGTTAAATGCTTAGTTGATCAATTTGTCATGTAAAAGGTAAAAAAGGTTTCATGTTCTTCATTCTTGTGCAGAGTTGGAATCTTGTTGGGCTATTTTTGATCAGTTCCCTTGATTATGTGAACATGACAATTGCAGAAACCATCAAATAACGTTATTTGAGCTTGCTGGCCTGAAGTTGTTTGTTATTAGTGAGGGAATGTTTGATTCATGCCATAAACAGATTTGTCCTGTTTAAGCAATATTTATAAAAGGCTAAAAGTTCAAATAGGGGTCTGACCTTTAGGGAAAAGGTCATTTAAGGGTCTAACCTTTCAATAAGATCAAATAAGTACCCAATCTTTTCGATTTGGGTCAAATAAGGACAAAACGTTTAAGTTGACAGTGCGTGTAGAACACAATTGTTAAGGGCGCGTGAAGTGTCCAGATGTTGACACGTGGCAGGCGAATTTCCTCAGCCGTTTGATAATAAATCAGAAAAAGTAATTAAAAAAGAAGAAAAAAATACATTAACTCAACAAAGGTTCTTGTTGACAGATTATTTTCACGATTTCAAAAGAGCCAAAAAAACCAAGTCCTTATTTTCTCTCAAAATCAACTCGACAAAGCTTCTTTCCTTCGATTTCTAGTTTGGAAACACTGTGGCTTTCGGTTTTTTCGTTGTTTTAAAGACATCGATGATATCATAAGCGTTGAATCGAGGTGATTAAAGGCCATAGTCTCGTCTGCTTTGTAATTGGAGGTTAGTTTAAACATATTCTGTGTTTATTTTGCTGTCTTTAGATGATGAATCATGCGATGCTTTGGGGTTTTGAGTAACCTAATTCGAATTAATTAAATTAGGGTTTGGGAATTGGATTTTTGCGAAATTTGGGGATTCTGAGTATGCTTTCATCATTTGGGTTTAGGGTTTAATAAAATAAATTTGGGGATTTTCAGCGTTTTCGAAGCCGAAATCAAGATTGGTAGAGCCATCCAATGCGGTTGATGCTAAATTAATGGTGGAAGAAAAGAGTACCCAAATGGTGAATCCAGCTGACACATCTATCTGAATTTGCTTGCTTTGAGCTACTCTGGTTTATATCCTGGGGCACTTTTTAAAGAAAATTTATTTGTGAGTGGCTGAAACATTCGTTCAAAAATATCTCAATCAATAACATCCTTCTGGTTAATCTTCTGGCAATGTTTTTTTTTTCTTTTTCGTGTGTGTTTTCATTGTATGTACATGATTTGAAATTTAAGTTATCTGGTATTGACATCATCCTTTCATAATCTTGATTCTTACAGGGAGTGTTGGATGGCAAGTATGACGACCTACCTGAGCAGTCATTTTACGTGGTTGGAGGTATTGAGGAAGTCATTGCCAAGGCAGATAAGATTGCCAAGGAATCTGTAGCATAATGAAATCTTTACATAACCTTGATTCCTTCTGGATAATTGTGAAAATAAAATGCCAACAACAACAGGATGTTCAGTTTTTGAGATCAAATGTACTAGGATTTTTTTTTTTGGTGAAATGTACTAGAATTTTTCAATTTATGTTTTGATGGTATGTTACTCTTGAGTGTGAGGAATAGAACTGGGGGCTGTTTTGCGAAGCCCTCTTTTTTATTGTTATTTAATAAGGGAAATACAAGGCTTACATTTTTCCTTCAAAAAAAAATCAACAATTATCTCATTAAGAATATAGTTAACGTGACACGTCAGCGCGCCGTTAAACCTAACGGCACGTGTTCCACACTCATCCTAGTAAAACCTGTTTTGTCCTTATTTGATCCAAATCGAAAAGGTTAGACACTTATTTGACCTTATTGAAAGGTTAGACCCTTAAATGACCTTTTCCTTAAAGGTTAGGCCCATATTTGAACTTTTAGCCTTTATAAAATGATTGAAAAGGTTTCTTCAGACGTAGAACATAGTTGGAAATAAGGCCGGAATCGAGACCGGAGTGAAAAGGCGCTTTGATTTGGAAATTTTGGATTCAAGACGCGATGGTCAGAGACTCTGGTAAGGTGACTGAGGAAGGAGAGAGAAAAGGTCCGGTAAAGAGGCTGAGGAAAGGAGAGAGAAGAGAAGTATCGTGGAAAGAGAGGAAAAGGAAAAAGGAAAAAAGAAAAAAGAAAGAAAAGAAGAAGTCCGTTTAAACTTTAAACAGAACGTGGTGTGTTGTGGGATTTTTAATTTGGCATAATTTCAATCTTGTCAGGTATACTTTTGGTTCTCTCAATTTAGTCCGTTTAATTGATGAACTTTTTTAATGAATTTCCTCTTTTTGCAGCGTGATCCCTGATGTTTCTGATTTGTACGATTAAGCCCCTATTTGGGACATGTTTAATTGAATTTTTAATGACTATAATTATCATTATTATATTATTATTATTACTATTATTATTATCATCATGGGAGATTTTTAATTTCATAAAATTATACACAGTTAACAATTTTATATTGTATTTTTTAAAACTAAAACCCTTTTTTGCCGAAAAGATTAAACTTTTTAATGTTCAATTTTTCTTTTGTTGAAAAAAACTACTTAATGTTTTTTTAACTAAATATTCGTTTATTGTTTCCTTTTAAATAAAACCACTTTTAATGTTAGGTTAAATATACAATACACAGTCAGTGGAGTTTAGCAGACTACACAAGCGGGTCCTGAAGGGTGACATGTGTCCTCTAAGGACTAGATTGAAATATTTAAAACTTAATTAATTAAAAAAATGGACATGTGTCAACTCCACAACCCGCTTGTGGAGTCCAAAATTTACACCGCCGGTGTATCAAATAATTACCCTTAATGTTATTACTATACTAAATAAAATTTACTTTGTAAATATATGGAAACAAGTTTTATGTATGTATAATTAATCCTAACATGTACATTTATTAAGAAATCATCATTTTTAACCTTCTTTTATTTTGCAATCAATTCACTCAATATATTGAAGATTAAATATGTTGAATATTAAGTTCATTATAAACTTATTATCCCATTGGACTAATATTGGGCTAAACTATTAGATTTTTTTATTAGACAGTATGGAACTACATGTTATTGGATTGTTTTTACAAATTGAGGTGCAAAGATCATAAAAAGCATTTCATTGTATATCCATAGTCAAACCACGTTTATGGTGAACATTTCAGTAGGAATAAGGTTTTAAGGTGAGATGGCTTAAGATGAAAGCATATCTACAAAATATTTCAATCACCAAAATTTCATCCGCAAATTTTTCCCGCTACATTTATTGTACCACCCACAAAATTTTTTGGTGAAACTTGAATTTCAACAAAATTTTCAAGTGCACATTCCCTCCATTCCAACTTTAATATTACAAAGTTTAATTTAGCATTAATTCAAATTTTTGTTTCCCATTATCAAAATATCATTATCAATAAGAAATAACTCATTATCAAAATATTTCGGATAAAAAAATCATAATATTACTACATCACTAATAAGAAATTATTTTTTAATATCAATTGACTGTCTATTATTGTTTATAAAGTTTGAGCAAACTTTGGAACCAACAAATTATCTGTCTTTCATCATCACTACAACATATATGTACAAATATAGTTCAAAGTCTATTAAGATATCAATAATGAATTATATTGATTATGATTCTATTATTGATTAAAATTCATTTAACATTATTTTATATCTTGTATAATTTGCCTTAAACACGATTTTGTGGCGAAATTGAGGTGGGTGCTTCGATTGAGGTAAAGTTTAACGTGTGGACTATCAAACTTTGAGGGTTTGACAATCAAACTTTGGGGTTTGACAATCAAATTTTGGGGTTTGACTATCAAACTTTGGGGTTTGACAATCAAACTTTGGGGTTTTACAATCAAACTTTGGGGTTTGACTATAAAACTTTGGGGTTTGACAACCAAACTTTGGGGTTTGATTATCAATCTTTGGGGTTTAACTATCAATCTTTAGGGTTTGACCATGCATCTACAATGAAATGTTTTTTGTGGTTTGAGGTTTGACTATCATTCTTTGGAGGTTTGACCATGCATTTACAGTGAAATGATTTTTGTTAGTTTTTACGATATTTGAGTCTCAATATTTTAACACTTATCCAGTAACATGCAGATCCATGCTGCTAAATAAAGATCTAACTGTTTGGCTTTATATCATTCCAATAGGATAATAAGTTAATAATGAAATTAATATTCAACATATTTAATCTTCAATATATATTGGATGAACCAATTGCAATGGTTTTAAAAATAATTTCTTAATGAATGGGCTCTTATGATTAATTATACATACATATAGTTTGTTTCATATATTTTATAAAATAAATTTTATTTAGTAGTCTTAGTCTTTTATATTATATTATAATATATATATATATATATATCTTATCATATCTTTATCATTTACTATTAAGTTTAATACGAATAGATTTTAATATTAATTTGTCCAATGTAGAATCTTGAAAATGAACCTTTTGCTAAATCCAATTATGAAATTAACAACGAGATTAAACTAATTCTAAACCTTTTCGGCAAAAAAAAAAACAAAAAAAAACAAATTCTAAACCTTAAAGAGATTTGATTGGCATGAAAATTAAACTGTCAGAGCCTAATTGCATTAAATACAAACTGTTATAGAATCAAGGACCTTATTGAATGAATTGAAGATCTTACACAAATAACTACTATTTTTAAAGGGCTAAATTGAAAAGATATGAAGGTTTCTTGATAAATATAAAATTTAGCCAACAAAATTCCAAAACACATGGTTTCACGTGTTCTTTGCCACTGCACTTTAAAACACTGCATAAAAGTTGCAGGTGGGCCAAGGGTAAGACTTTTAGTTTTTTGAGTGATGGTCCTATGGACTCGAGTCCGTGGGAGTTACCACGCAACCGAGGCTAAATCACACGTATGATCATAAATTGATGTGAATTTTAAGTTTATCCAATGTTTAGAAGTTCATATCTACCTATAAAATAAATAAAAAATTTATTTGGAATTAAACTTCATGTTCAAATCGTATCTTAATTATCAATGTCCTTAATTGAACAAAAGAAAAATTTATTTGGTACGAAACTTTATGTTGAACTTCTACCTCAATAAATACAAAATTTTGAAAAATTTCACATTCCAAATTAAAATTTATTTAAAATACTATATGGGTAAACTTAAAATTCACATCAATTTATGATCATATGTGTGATTTAGCCTCAGTTGTGTGGTAACTCCCACGGACTCGAGTCCATAGGACCATCACTCTTAGTTTTTTACCCTTCCAGTTAGTATCACTTGTAGTTTAGGTGGATGTCAACACAACGATTTATATTGTCTAGATTCATCCAACCCTACATGTGTCACCAACCTTTCCTAAACCTCTATAAATTTAACCTTTTCTAAATCACGACCCTTTTCACAGGTGTCAATTTTCAAAATTTATCAGATTATATACCTAAATAAAGGTAAGGGCTTACAAATTTGATTGACCCCACTCATGCCCCTGCCAAGTGCCAACAAGAATCATTCAATTGCAATAGATTGGACAATGAGTGAATTCAAAAGATCCTTCATCACTCCAGTCGATGTTCCTATACCATCTCCGTGCTGGAAAATGCACAGAGCGGTCCGTGACATGTTAACGCACATTTTTATCATGGACCTTGGTAATAGGCCATTATTGTAGCTTTCTTCGTTTAACTTTTTCCATGAATCAGAAATTATTTTCATTATGTGCTCTCTTGCTTCTTCTCTCGACACTCCTGCTTCCATCATGTAGCACTCTGTTGATTTCGCCACATCTCCTCGAGCACTCTCGGCCTTTTACAGAGAGAAATTTCATTGATGTCACTATCATGTTATTTTTAATACGTCATTAATTATATCATACACACAATAATATTTGAGTAGAACATATACATACCATGGAAGTACCCAAATCATCGCTTAGTCGAGTAATTAGAGATGACCAATGTATTAACTCACGTCCATTCTTGAAGCAATCATCAAGAGATTCTTGGGTCATTGAGCTTGAGTCTGCTTGTAAAATATAAGCATGAACCATGGCAGCCGGGCCACCCACTGAGATCCATGCGGTTTCTAGATACTCCTTCAAGCCTGGTGTGTACCGTTTGTAAAACCATCTTGCTTCTCTCAAATATGATCTGCAAAGTTTCTTCCACTGCAGTTGAACATATAATCATTTCATGATGATATTATAATTAAATAAAAGAAAGTGCTCCAAAATCTTTTCATTTTTATATTACAACTTTTCCAAAACACTAGCTATATATAGTATGTACCTCTTCCCTAATGTAGTGGGTGATATCCAATTCATGATCTTTTAGGATATCATGTCCCATTTCGTCGACAAAGTTCAACAAAGCTAAGTAGCATGCTTTCATATATTGTGGAAGGTCCTTCATTGCACTAATATCCCATCTGAATAATCCAAAAGAGGGCAGGTCAAAATAATTTCCTTTAAAAAAAAACAAAAAAAGAAAATGAAAAGCAAATTGTACGTAGCAGAAATTAATGTTCAGCAGCTTTTGTCGACTTACCGATTTACTGCAGTGGTAAAGAGCTCAAGTTCATCCAGGCTTCCATATACATCATACATATCATCAATGGCTGTTAAAATGCATACAAATCTGGTGAGGTATATCCTACATTTGGAAAACTGAGGCTCAAAGATGATTCCCATTGCCCATATATAATTTTCCATCAATCGATCCCTTGAAAAACTCATCTTCTCTTTGAATCCTAAGTCTCTCCACCACCTGTTAAAACATTATAGTATATATAATTATATATAAGCTATACGGACTAGGTATATGTTCAAATTAAACTAGTTAATTCAGGAATTAATCTTACGTTGCCAATTCTTTGAGCTCTTGCTGATGAACAGCTTGGACCAGATTGTAATCTAAGTTGGCAAGCTCAATCAAGACTGAGTTCTTCGTGTCATATTCCTTTTGGTAGACATCTATGAAAGTCCTTGCCTCAACCCTGGACATCATCCAATGTAAAGGAACTTGAAGGGACTTTTGCATTTGGACAGCTAAATAATCACTACCATTTAGCTTCGCCAAGGTGGAGTTGAGATGCTGTTCACTAAATTTCTTGGCCTCTTCCATAACATATTCTCCTGGCATTTCAAGGTGTGAAGCTTCATACAAACTCAATAGTCCCTCCACATCTCCCTGTAAACTGTCCATGAATTTCCCATCTCCATCTCTAAACTTGTTAAACACATCTGTAATTTTCCACCATGATCATGTCAAAAATCAAGTAAACAAGGAAAAAATTACTTTACATTCATTTATATATTTCATGTTTTTAATTATCACCTGTGCTAATGGGAAAAGCATGTTGTCGTAGAAGACGGAACAGCAATGAAGTTGTGTAAAGATCTCCGGTATGAACAGTTGGTTTAGAAACCTTGTGTAGAGCCTCATCAATCTCTTTTTCAAAATGGTAAGCCACACCTAATCGCTGCATTAAGTCGATTAGCTTCAGTGTAGCACAAGGGTCGTCCTGGGAAATTGCTAGCAAGATTCTAGCCTCTTTCTTCAACTCCTCCAATTTATCACCATGGAATTTATACTGCAACACATGATGTAGTAAAATTATGAGTTTGATAATTAATTAAAAGAAAAAAATGTAAAGAATTAAAGCTAATATAACCCTAGGATGAAAAGCAGCACATATATTATACATACCGAATAGTGAGTAGTAAAGGATTGAATGAGTTTAGGTTCCCAGATGGTAGGGTGGTAATTAGCGGATCGACGTTGGTTTGGTAATTTGGTTGGAGTGGGGGGCTCTGAAAGGACCATGAGATCAGACTGCTGCAATCTTGATTGACATTTCATTCTCCAACTTATCAGTACCCTTGGTGAGTACAAGTTTCTGTGGGGGTCAAAGATAGTAGAACTAGGAAGAGAGCAGGGAGAAAAAGAAGAAGAAGCTACAAGTAGTTGATTCATTATAGTGCCTTGTTTTGACTTAATGATCTCATCTTGATAACTAATTACTTTATATAGGCATAGAGGGATATGTTGGTCTTTGGCAAATAATAACAACAGGAAAAAAACGTGGTGAATGCTAGTATCATAAATCATCATAGTCATACCTTCGTATAATATAATGTTTTCTTCTTTTTTCCTCTTCTTAGTCGAAATGATTTTATTTGTCCAATCACTCTTTCCTTTATATCAAAATTTGATCAGCCATGACGATATATTAATTTGTACACTATATTTATATTGAACTACATAATTAGTTCAAATTAAAGCAAATGAATCGTGAGGCTCAAAAAAAAAGAAAAAAAGCAAATGAATCGTGCCCTAAAGTCATGTCCGAGTACTGCAACGTGTGGAAGATGAAGAACCTTACGTCTCTCTCAATTTCACTTTTTCAGCCCAACATGAAAAATTGTGCAAAATAAAAATCTCTCACGCAATGGATTCACATGAGTTACTAAAACGTGACAGAAGAAACCGACCACACAAATAATTCCAATACTTTTGCATATTTTTCCATCACCAAATTGTTGCTATAAATACTAAAGTAGAATCTCTTTGCCTTAAATTCGATCAAATACTAACAAGACCTTGTACAAGGTCATCTCATTTTCTAGTTCAATAAATAAAAAAAAGCTTTTACATTTAAAATTACTAGTATTTTGCCACGTATTACACACGTGGGTTGAAAAATTCTAGAACTTTATAATGTTTCAAAAACAAATTGTTAAAATTACTACAAAAGTTTATGAAGTTAGTAAACTAATAAGTTTTTTTTTACCATCTATTAGACTTATAAGATTGATGCTAAAAAAACAAAGTTTTAAAGAATACTAATAGATTTATTGAACTACTAAAACGCTAGTAAGAGTATTAAAAATATATTTAAGATTGCTAAGAAACCTCGTTACTAAAAAAATCTTATATGCTTTCTAAAACCTTATAAAATTAATAAAAAAAACTTTTAAGATTACTAAAAGAATTATTATTAAGTAGTTTTCTAAAATTATTAAAAAAATTATAATGTTAGCAAGAAGCCAAGAAGGCTATTAAAAAGTTTAAAAGATTATTAAAATAAATTATAAAGCTAGTAAAGCATCTTCAGAGGTTATTATATAAAAACTTATCAGGTTACTCTATACATAAAAAATTCTTATAAAATTAACAAAAATACTAAACTAAAACTTTAAAAAATTATTTATAAAATTTATTAAATAAATCATATAAGTTAACTAAAATATATACTAAGGTTAATTATAAAAGAATCTTATATATATAGTAATTAATAAAAAAAGATTATAAGAAGTTCAAAAAAAATCAACTTCAAAAAAACATATAAAGTTACTAAAAAATCTACTAAGCTTATTAAAAAATCTTATAAGATTATTTTTAAAAAGATTAAAAAAGTGTTAAAAATTTTTATAAGATTATAAATAAAAAACTTATAAGGTTACTAAAAATGCTTAAAAACTTCCTAAAAGAAGATTTTACTTAAAATCTTAAATGTTTTCCAACAAATGTAATAACCTTTCATTTTCAGTAATTTGGTAACAACTTTATCAAATTCACAATACTTGATTAACTAAAAATATTGAAGGATATAAGAATAATTATACATTTATCAATAAATTTGGTAACAATGTTTTTTTTTTTACCGCAATTCGGTAACAATGCTTTGTAAAAGTTTTTACAACCACTTCTTCACTGATGAGGGTTAAAATACCCAATTTCTAGAAAAGTTTTGTGGGTAGTAAAACATGTACTGAAAAATCCGTTAACCTTTAATTAGAAGTATTTTTTTAATTATTTCATTAATATGAAGATTATCGAGTTTACCATACTTTGTACTAAAAATACTTATATAGTTTATAAAAAAAAACTATTTATTTACAGACAAATTCAATAACCTACAAATTTCACTTTGGTTTTTTTTATCAATCTATTTTAATTTTATCTTTATTTTTATCATTTATTCCATTTATGGAAAATTGACACAACCTAAATCAACATCATCAGCCTAAAGTGAACTGCGCCACAAGCTTTTCAATTTTTTTTTTGGTTTTTC
>AWUE01015014.1:0-14425 GCA_001974825.2 Corchorus olitorius | reverse complement strand
AAAAGTAACTAAAAAGTTTATGATGTTACCATATATATGATGCTAACATCATATCTTTAGCAAATGGGTTTATCTAACACTACAAGAAAATGTTGAATTGCTACAAATAGTATGATGCTATCAACAAATTCAACAACCATACATTAATTACCTTACATTTTAGTAGCTTTTCATCAATAATAACGAATTCTAATATTCTTATCTGAGGTTAGTAAAAAAACTTTTAAGCTTATTAAAAAGTCTATGATGCTATCGACAAAAATTAATTAATTTTAAATCCCTAGTAACTTAACTAGCCTTTTATTAATAATTAAGGTTACTAATTCTCTTATTTAAAGTTACTAAAAAAGTTTCAATGATTGTTCTAAAAAGTATAAGTGATTATTCTAAAAACTATATTATTATCTCTTTTTTTTTTGCCAAAAAAGTATATTATTATCTGCTAACTCAATAATCTTGCATTTAGTTACCAATTTTTGTTTTATCTAAGTTTACTTAAAAGGTTATAACACAATATATATCTGGTTTCACCATTTCAATACCCAAAACAAATCTCACAATTCAACCAAACATATTAAGTTAACATGTGTAAAATTATTGACTTGAAAGTAACATTTTCTTACTAATTCATGAATCCTTTCTTTTTTGCGATCGATAAATTGAATTTATATACTATATATGCATATCTTTGACATGTTGAATCAAATCTGAATTTGATTTTTTATTTTTACACTACCAATTTTATGCATAATAATGAATGAAATAAAGTGATTTAAGTTAACCGAGCAAAATAAAAGTAGTGAATGAATGATCTATTAAATTTTTTAAAAAATCAAAACTTTTAATAATTTTTTGAGGGAAAAAACTTTTAATAATTAATATTTATTGTTTCTGTTACCATTTATTACACTACCAATTTTATGCATAATAAGGAATGGAATAAAGTGATTTAAGCTAACAGAGCAAAATAAAAGTAGTGAATGAATGATCTATTGAATTTTTCAAAAAAAAATCAAAACTTTTAATAATTAATATTTATTGTTTCTGTTACTGTTTAAAAAATTATTATCCCAACAGTCAAGCGGATTTCCCTGCTCACACCAATCATTGTTGAAATTTGAAACTAATATTCTCTTAAATACAGAATTTCACATTAACGGGTTTTTAGCTCCTATTTTTTCATAAGTTATTCCTAACTACCAACTTCTTCCCTTCGTGTTCATAGAAAAATTGATTCTCAATAGAAAAAGTATTTTGCCTAGAATTAACACCATGGCACTTTAAAATATTAGAGAAAATTAAATACTTATCAACATTAATTTAATACCAAAATGTTATGAGATTGGAGCGAATCATAACACTCATGAAACAAAATAGTTTTTGGATTTTTTATTTATGGGGTTTGTAAAATGGATCGTCCACATTCTAAGATGAAAAATCATATTTATATAATTTTTAATTAATTCTTAAGGATTCTTTTTTGCTTTTTGTATGAAAATATTCGTTGTTAATTATTTATCATCTTTTTTGGCCAAAAAAATATTTATTATCTTTGAATTTTACTTTATTATGCAAATAAAATAAGCTTTTGGGATCCAGTAGAAAAACAAAAAAAAACGACTTGATTTGGATAGAATTAAAACCATGACACTTTAAAATTTTCAAATTATTAGAAAAAATATTATATACTCAACTTTGAAATAGTCTTAATTATCTAAGAAAAGATGAAGAAAAAAATTACATAAAATAGATAATAAGGAAAAACGTAGTGATCATATAACTAATAATAATTGTTATAATAATAATAAGTTTAATAATTATAATAAGAAGATGTTTAACGTAAAAAATTGTTAGTATTATTTTAAAATTTTTTAATATGGAAAGAAAAAGTAATGACTAATGATATATATAACTAATAATAATTTTAATAATTATAATAATAAGTTGTTTAACGTAAAAAAATTGTTAGTATTATTTAAGACTTTTATAATATGGAAAGAAAAACTTAATGACCAATGATATATATAACTAATAATAATTTTAATAATTATAATAATAAGTTGTTTAATGTAAAAATAATTGTTATTATTTTAGACTTTCTTAATATGGAAATAAAATTCGGTTGGATAGATTACATATTAATCTTTAAAAATATAACTAAAATTTTAAAATTAAAAAAACTATTTTAGATATTTCAGGTCAAGGTTTTTGAAGTTTAGACTTATATAGTATATAAATATATATATAGATATAGATATAGATATAGATATATTAATATTATCATACGTAGGAAAGATGTCCTGTTGGCTGTTAGCCCAATTAGCCTGTAACCATATTAGTAACTAGTAAGTTGCAGATTTTCCTTTTGGGATATTTTTCTATTTTTTATTTTATTCTTAAGTTGTGCATGTGGTTGGGAAGGGCATCCCAAGCACATAATGCACATATATTATGGTGTTGAAGGGCCCGAATGGCGGGAAGGCCACAATTTATCTGTCATGCTGAGCAGTGAGCAGGAGAAGAGAAAGCTAGGGGACACTAATTGGGGAAGTGGAATTGTCACTTCTCCATTAAGGCTTATTTCAAGTGGACCCTAACCTAAGTTGCACGACTCATCAAGTGCAATAAATTAATATTGAATTTAAATTAAAATTTTTCTAAGGCAAAGAATACTTTACGAAGAAACCAATCTGATACGAAAAGCCAGCTCACAAGACTAAAACGAAAAAAGGCTGGTTCATCCAAACTCAGTAGCCCAAGTCACAAATGAACATCATACAAAAACACAACTTTAGGGGGATCAGAAATGCCACCATGACCAAGTTGTTAGGAAAAATATATGGCAATTAGTAATAGAGTAATAAATTAATTAAATCAAGGATACCTATAGCAAGCAAATGCTATCACGTTATTATTATAGAAAATTATACAATACATTGTCAGTTAGTTTAGCATGTTGGAAAAACTACAATCAATCTTTAATGGTGAAAATCATCACCAATAACCCAAGATCATGTTAACTCATAAACAAATTAATTAGGACTAATGCGGAAGCGTACCTGAATCCATGATTGCTCAAAAACTTTGAGTCTTTGCGGTTAGATCTTTCAAGTTAGGTCGACGACGGCTATGTTTTTCCTAACTAATGTGATGCTAGAAAACCTACGCTCTTCTTCTAACTTCGGGACCATAACCCTAGGTATTTATAGGTCTTAATCTTATTTCAACCCATCATGAAATAAATTAAGAATTGGGTTTCTACACATTAAAGGCCCACACTTAATTAGATGTCAATAGCCCAAGACTCTTTATTAGATCACTTAAATTTGGGCTTAATTAACCTTATGATAGCCTGTATATAATATACAATATATTTATATATATAAACCCATACGATTGGAATTTTTTCCAACAATCTCCCACTTGGGTAATATATATACTTCCTTAAATTGTATATTATAATAAAACCTTATGAGCTCAAAAATTTTGCTATCATTTCCAAAGACATATTTAACCAATCTGGTCCATCAATCATATCAACATAGGATTAAAGTGATTTTGTTATATATATATGTCATAACGCAACCATCAATAGTCACATAGTCAATATAACTGAATGACATAGATCAAGTATGGATGTGTAGCATAGAAATTACATGTAATGTGATCTGAACATGCCAATTTCTAACTGGTCCAACCTTATTTCTTAATGAGATCAACCAAATAAACTTAAAGTGCAAATAAACCATAAAACTTGTCTATAACTGAAAAGTAATTGAAATACAAATTCCCACTAAAATGCCATATCTTCAAGTGATTGGACACTCATATGAGCAGTGTGCTCATGAAAGACTTGGGTGGCAATCCTTTAGTAAGCGGATCCGCAACCATAGAGTTTGTTCCTATATGCTCAATAGACAATTGACCTTCTTGCACCCTTTCTTTAACAACTAGGAACTTGAGGTCAATATATTTTGACTTCGTTGAGCTCCTATTGTTGTTTGAATATAGTACAGCAGATTTATTGTCACAAAATAACTTTAATGGTCTTTCAATACCATCCATAATTTGCAGCCTAGTGACAAAATTTCGCAAACATATTCTTTGATTGGATGCCTCATAACATGCTATAAATTCAGCTGCCATGGTGGAAGAAGCTATGAGTGTCTACTTAGCACTCTTCCAGGAAATGCTCCTCCAGCTAGCAGGTAAATATAGCCTGATGTGGATCTCCGACTATCTTGGCATCCAGCAAAGTCTGAATCAGAATACCCAATGATCTCTAACTGATCCGACTTCTTATATGTAAGCATGTAATCTTTTGTTCTCTATAAGTACCGCATGACCCTTTTGGCTGCTTTCCAGTGATCCAATCCTGGATTACTTAAGTACCTATCCAGTATTCCAACAATGTACGCAATATCTGGGCGCGTATACATCAGACTCCCTACGATTGATGCATAAGGAATCTTTTGCATCTCTTTCCTTTCAAACTCATTCTTGGGACATTGACAGAGACTAAACTTGTCTCCTTTAGCAACAGGGGTGTCACCTGGCTTACAATCCTGCATGCCAAACCTTTTGAGAACCTTTTCGATATAGCTCTTTTGTGATAACCCGAGTATACCCCGAGATTGATCTCGATGTATTTGAATTCCTAACACAAAAGAGGCGTCACCAAGATCTTTCATCTCAAATTTCTTTGATAGAAAGGTCTTAGTTTCGTGCAATAAGCTTATATCGTTGCTGGCAAGCAGTATGTCATCGACATATAAAACCAGGAACATAAACTTGCTCCCACTGAACTTGTGGTATATACAATCATCAACTGCATTCATCTCAAAACCAAATGAGATAATGACTTGATGAAATTTGTAATACCATTGACGAGAAGCTTGCTTGAGCCCATAGATGGATTTCTTTAATTTGCAAACCATTTGCTTTGTGTCTTTTGACACAAAGTATTCTGGTTGCACCATATAAATTGTTTTATCAAGTTCACCGTTGAGAAACGCGGTTTTTACATCCATCTAATGCAGCTCAAGGTCAAAATGTGCCACAAGTGCCATTATAGTCCTGAAAGAGTCCTTCGATGAAACCGGAGAGAAAGTCTCTTTATAATCGATGCCTTCTTTGAGTAAAGCCCTTTTGCGACTAGACGAGCTTTATATATTTCTACATTGCCCTTTGAATCCTTTTTGGTTTTAAATATCCATTTGCAACCAATAGGTTTCACACCTTCAGGCAATGGAGTAAGATCCCAAACGTCATTGTCTTTCATGGACTTTATCTCCTCATTCATGGCATCAATCCACTTTTGAGAATTAGAACTTTCCATGGCTTGGTGAAAGTTGATTGGATCATCTTCCACAATGCCAATGTCAACATCATGTTCTTGGAGAAATACAAAGTAATCATCTGGAATTGCATTTTTCCTTTCTCTAGTGGATCTCCTTAATGGCACTGGTTCTTGAGGTTGTAGAGTTTGTTCTTCTAGAACAATTTCTAGCTTCTGAATAGGGAGTTCCTCAACAATGTCTTGTTGTTCTGGATTTGTTACTTGAACAACATCAGGAGTAAAATCCTGATCATCGTTGGCAACAAGTAAAGGAATATTGGCATATTCCTCTTCAAAGACAAAGTCTCTAACCTTATCTCCCTCTGCAAACTCAACATCCTCAAAGAACCGGGCATTTCCCATCTTAAAAATTGACTTAGTAGTGGGATCATAAAACTTGAAACCCCTGGACCGTTCAGAGTATCCAAGAAAATAACAACTAACAGTTCTGGAGTCCAGTTTCTTTTCATTTGGCCTGTATGGCCTTGCCTCAGCTGGACAACCCCAAATGTGCAAATGAGTTAGGTGAGGCTTCTTGCCTCATAAGGGGTTTTAGTAGTTGTTTTAGTTGGAACCCTATTAAGTATGTAAGTTGCAGTCTTTGATGCTTCTCCCCAAAGAGATTCTGGCAAAGTAGAATGACTAATCATACTCCTTACCATGTCTTTAAGTGTCCTGTTTCGCCTTTCAGCTACACCATTCATGCTAGGAGTTCCTGGCATGGTGTACTGTGGGACGATACCATACTCTTCAAGGAATTTAGCAAATGGTCCCATACGTTGTTCACATGATCCATCATATCTACCGTAGTATTCACCACCACAGTCAGATCTGATGTTTTTAATCCTTTTGTTGAGTTGGTTCTCAACTTCAGCCTTATAGTTTTTGAACACGTCTAAAGATTGAGACTTCTTATGAATGAGATATAGGTAACCATAACGGGAATAATCGTCTATGAACGTAATAAAATATGTTGACCATTCCTTGAAGGTGTAGGGAATGGCCCACAAATGTCCTTATGTATTAGTTCTAAGACATCCGAAGCCCTGTTGGCACCTAATCTCCTTATGTTTGTTCGCTTCCCCTTAATACAATTGACACAAGTTTCAAAGCTTGTAAAATCAAGGGGATCAAGAATCCCATCAGACACAAGTCGTTCAATCCTTTGTTTAGAGATATGCCCTAAACGCTTGTGCCATAATGAAACGGAATTCTCATTGGTTAATTTTCACTTTACACCTCGTGTACTTGTATGCAAGGATTCATTGTATGAGGCAACCGTATCAAGCAAATATAGGTTATCAGCAAAAGATAAAGAACCGGTACCAATAACATTTGAATCTTGAAAAAGACGAAACTGGCTATTTCCAAATGAACAAGTGTAACCGGATTTGTCCAATAAAGAAATAGAAATTAAATTCCGTCTAAATGACGGTACAACAAAAGTCTCTTTCAAATCCAAATAATAACCAGTCTTTAACAATAACCTAAAAGTTCCAATAGCCTCAACTTCCACTGATTTGCCATCGCCCACATAGATGTATCTTTCACCATCAATTGGCTTTCGGCAGCTCAGGCATCCCTGCATTGACACACTTACATGAGTAGAAGAACCAGAATCTAACCACCAAGTGTATACAGGTACAGAAGTTAAATTAACCTCAGAACAAACCAAAGAAAAGAATGTACCTTTCCTTGCACGCCATGCGTGATATTTGGCACATTCCCTTTTCTTATGTGCACCACTACCACAGAAGTAACAAGCATTTGCCTGATCTTTTGCCTGATCTTGTTGCTTCTGTTGTTTCTTTTCAGGTGCAGCATCTGCAGCTTCCTTAGTTTTCTTTCTTTTCTTGTCCTTAGAGGTTGTTGCCAAATGAGCACTTTCTGTTTTCTCTTGCTTCAGCCTCTCCTCTTCTTGCACACAATGTGAGATAAGCTCATTGAGAGACCAAGTCCCCCTTTGGCAATTATAGCTCACCTTAAACTGACTGAATTGTGCAGGAAGGGAGATTAAAACCAAATGCATGAGCAAGTCCTTAAGTGCCTTCAGTTTTGAAGCAAGATGAGACATCTCTAGGATGTACTCCCTTATGTTTCCTTTTCCCTTATACCTTAATGAAATGTGATTTGCCAAGATCGTACTTGTTTCAGCCTTATCGCTCTTAGCAAATCTCTTTTCAATTTCCTCAAGGTACTCTTTGGCAGTGGTAACCTTATCGGACATAGTGCCCCTGAAAGTTTCCGGAATTACACGCTTTATGACCATAAGACTCATGCGATTAGAACGCTCCCACTTTTCAATGTCCTTCTTATCATCAGAGGAACTTGCATCCGTAAGATCAGTGGGTCGTTCAGCCCTTAATGCAAGGTCTAGATCCATAACACCAAGAATAATCATGATGTTCTCTTTCCATGCTTTGAAGTTCGTGCCACTCAGCATGGGAATGGAATTGATGCTGGTAGTAATAGCAGTAGTAGAAGCAACCGAATAGAACAAAAGAATCATAATAAGTTCACATAAATCCCACAATTTCAATATATATTCATATAATGGTAAGCCCATCACAAGATACCCAGCACAACATTAATATCTAGTCTTTGGACAAAAATATTAACTTGCAAGTGGTACTCTTGATGCAGTAATAAAATATTAACAATAAAATCCTGTCAAACAATAAGCCTATCTTTGGACTGACCTATTATTCACATGGCACACCAAACAATTGTTACATATTTATTACCGCAAGTATACATGTGATTCGGCCAATTATTAATCTTCCTTTGGGCCGATCAATAACCGCATGAATCACATACCCACAACCTTCTTAATATTGCAAAATAAATCAATCTACACAAGAGAGACTACTTTGGTAGCATATTGCTTTAATAAATTTATTCATAATATTAATAACCGAATATACCAATATTTAATTATTTAATCGAATTGATCAATATAAATACTGATTTAATCACCTTAACACATGAATACATATTTTGAAATAATTCTATACATACAAAAATCGCCAACCAACTATATACAGAATTCAAAAGTTCTATATCCATGATTCATGATATACAAATACAGAATGGTTAACAAGCCAAATTAACCAACCAAATTACACGTGCAGCAAAGGAACCCAATTGAAAGCCAAGTGTAACAATTCATATGTAAATACTTTAATAATTACCGAAGCTAAACATACTGGATCCAAAATTCAATAGGCAAATAATATATACACAGAATTATTAACAAGCATATACACAAGCCAATAACACAGGGAGCAAAAGCGTACCAAATCAAACTTTTGCAGCCAAGTGTAATCATCCATATATATGCAATTCTGTAGATGCATATATTATTCTAGAATTCAAAATTTAATGAGCAAATAATACTTGAATGAAGAGCCGCATGCCTTTATTCTGATTAAGCCTAATACTTTAATGTTTATAATCGGATTAGATCGAGACGGATTTGGATCCTCTCCGGTCCATTGGACTGGAGAGGCCAGTCCATATTAAGATGGAGACACGTGGGTTTTTTTAAAATCAACGATTAATATTAAATTACTGCACTTTCAAGAGAAGCAGGATATCAAAACCGTTTAGGATCGGATTCTTTCATTTTTCTTTTTCCTTTTCCGGTTCCTCTCCTTTCTTCCTTCTCAGACGAATCTTTGCGCGGCCGTCATACTTCAAATCATGGATCCTGTTTGAGCCTTGTGATTTCCTTTTGTCGATCACTCAAATCCTTTTGTATAACTCTTTCCCCAATTAAAACTTCAATAATTAGCCCCAAATCCTCAAAACAGTACCCAACTTCTACAGATTATGTAAACGGCAAAGCAAAAGTATATTGGCTGGACAAGAACCCACTAGAACTATAATCATTTTGATGGCGTTCGGTCTTTCAAGATCCTTTAAGAACTTCGATGATTCATGCCATGTTTTGTTTATGCTTTACAATAATATTGGGCTTGAGAGGGATTTGGGTTCGGTTTACAGTGAGAAGTTCAATGATTTCTGCCAAGTTTAGTTCGGTTTCTATTAATCATTTGTTATTAATTTTCTTGATGAGTTCTTACAAAAATCCCATAGATTGCATACCGGCGTGTCTGCTTCGCCGTCGAGAACTATCCAAATTTTGTTTTAATATCCTACTCCTCTTAAAGAGGGGTCATTTTAATATCATTCATTGATTTTTAAAAATGCCACGTGTTTCCATCTTAATATGGATTGGCCTCTCCAGTTTGGACTGGAGAGGATCCAAATCCGACCGAGACATATCAACACAAAAGCATGCTGAATCCAAAATCGATTGATGAAACCGTCAGATCAAAAAACCGGAAGATAGATAAAAAAAAACAGAAGATTAATGGCAATTATGAATTAACCAAAAACCATAGAAATTAATCCTCAATGATCTAACATGAAAAACCTAGCACTGATGCCACTTGTAGGAAAAACTACAACCAATCTTTAATGGTGAAAACCATCACCAATAACCCAAGTTCATGTTAAATCATAAAAAAATTAATTAGGACTGATGCGGAAGCATACCTGAATCCATGATTGCTCAAAAGCTTTGAGTCTTTGCGATTAGATCTTCCAAGTTAGGTCGACGGCGGCTATGTTTTTCCTAGCTGATGGGATGCTAGAAAACCTACGCTCTTCTTCTAACTTGGGGACCATAACCCTAGGTATTTATAGGTCTTAATCTTATTTCAACCCATCAGGAAATAAATTAAGAATTGGGTTTCTACACATTAAAGGCCCACACTTAATTAGACGTCAATAGCGCAAGACTTTAACTTTATTAGATCGCTTAAATATAGGCTTAACCTTATGATAGCCTGTATATAATATACAATATATTTATATATATAAACCCATATGTTGGAATTTTTTCCAACATAGCAGACTACACATACGGGAAGTTAAGGGTTGACATATGTCTTTTAGGGAATAATTTTGAATTTTAAATTATTTCAGAATATAGGTATGTGTCAACTCCTCACCCCATTTGTGTAGTCCAAATTTTAAACTATCAGTATATCAAATAATTATCCTATAAGTATAAAGCAAATAAACAGAATCAAGAATTGCAATATAGTATTAGCATTTGACACGTACTACTAAGCACGTGTGTATATGTTTATACCACAATTTACATTTTGGGTAAAATTGTAAATGCACTCAAGATGTCAAGATGAAGGGCCAAGATTTAATCTCTTGAGTCCTATAGATGGTTGGATTTAATCCACCCTAGGCCAGATTCAACTAGGAAAAGAGTTGAATTTTGATATTATTTCCTTAATTATTCCTAAATTAATTATAAAAATTAAAGAAATTAAGGAAATTAAATATTTTTATTTAAAATACATTGAGGCCGCCCCATTTACTGTGTAAATTGGGCAAGGCCGGCCCATGCTTCTAAATTTGGTTTCAAGCCTTCCCGGGTTAAACTTTTTACAAGTTTTCAATTGAGCACAAGGGAATTAGGGTTTAAGATTCGAAGATGAATGAATTTGAGGTTATGTCTTTTATTAAAGTTGTTCAGAATATCATGACGAACACACTTTCCAAATTTCAGCTCATTCCGAGCTCGGAAGTAAGTTTTGCATTTTTTGCAATTAAGGACAGAATCTAATCCCGGGACGATTTTTGCATGGCGATTTCACCATTGTCATAAAATCATATTTTTCATGCCATATTGATACTATATGGAGAAATTGAGCCATGTTCGATCATTTTCGTAACTTTTCACTTTTGTTCAATTAAGGACAGTATGGATGTTTGAGCTCGGTTTAAGCCATTTCCTTAATCGAATTTTTATGATAATGACATGTGATGTTAGTGGCATGATATTGAGCATATTTTGAAGTTCAATTAATAATGTTCAAGTCATTTTCCACTTAGAAACAGTTTTCAGCACCATTTTGCCTCTCTGCACTTGGTTTTCCACCCTTCTTTGCTGCACCGAGACTTTGGGAGGCAATTAATTCCAAAATTCAGCAATTAAATGTGATAATTATCACATTTCAAAGTCAAAAACTTGATGGGCTCTATCTTGGCAGACTTGGTTGAAATTTCCTAAATTAGTGGGATTCAAATCAGGATTTAAATGCAGTAGATCAAGATGAATCAAGAGGGAATCATTCTTAGCCATTGGATCAATCTAACCCTAGCAAGCCGTCCCCTATATAAAGAGAGCAGCCTCCAACGTTGGAAGCTCTCCAGCAGCCTCTCCAGAAAACCTCTCCAACGAGTAAACAACAAACAAACTTGCTCCTCGCAAATCAAATCAAGCTTCGTGCTTTCAAACTCTCAAGCCCTTGGCTTTCCAATCTCTTTGTAAATCAAGTTCTACACACGATAAGTATTTTTTATAATCTTTTTCAACCCTATTCGTACAAGTCTTCTTGTATTTACATGCTTGTTGCACTCGAAAATTACAACTCCTGGTTATTTCTCTCAGTTGAATCAAGAAAATACCTTTTTACAGCAATCCTTTGTTTTCTGAATCTAGAATCAATGATTTAAACACATTTGTGTGATTTTGATTCAGGATCTACAAATCGTTTGATTACTTTTATGTTGTTGCACTCAAAGCAATTCTTTTACTTTCACTGCACTCTTCATTTAGTTTTTACAACAAAATGAGTATTTATTTTCCTCGCATCCTTTTATCAATTTCTGGACAAAATTGATTGGCACGCTCGGTACCCTTTCACCAAGATCTCCAAAGAGATTTTTTTGGTGCGAATAGTATGTAATTTGTATTTTAAATTATCTAATTATAAAAATAATTAAGTACTCTTGCCATTTTTTAATAATTTTTTAGTTTGGATTATTGAAAAAAATTATAGAGATTATTTTAAAAGAATACAATCTATAGTATTATCAACAAATTTAATAACCTTACATAAGTAAACTCTTATCTAAAAAGTTTGAAATACTACTAACAAATTCAGTATACATACTTCCTTACTAATTTTAGTAAATTTATCATGATTTTAGTAACTTTATCAACTTTTAATCGACAATGAATTTTACCACCATTTTGATATATGATTACTAACAATTAATTATCAAAAAAGCTACATTATTACTACTTACGTTCCAAAATAACTGTTGACCACATTCAGATTCCATAAAAAAAAATTTTTTCTAAGGATAACAAAATATTTTTGATGATATCACGAATAAATTCGTTAAACTTATATTCTTAGTATAAGTTCCGTAACCTTTCATCAACAATGAACAAACTTACCAATTTTCTTATTCGATGTCATAAAAATTGCATTAGTTATATATCAAAAGTTTAAAATGCCATAACTAATTTAGTAACCTTATATTGGTTACCAAATTTTGTATCTAGGGTTACTACTCCCTCCCATTCAAAATAAGTGATACATTTTAACTTTTGCAATAAAATAAGTGAAACAATTACAAAACCAATGCAATTTGTACTTTTTTTTTCATATATACCCCTAACTATTAATTAAGGTGGTTGAACCTTTAAGTGGTTTTGAAAAGTTGGGAAGGGAGAGAAGATTTATTAATTAATTGTTTATAAAAAATTTTAGAAGGGTAATTATGCCATTTTAAGTGAATGGGAGGGAGTAAAAAATAAAGAAGTTTATTGATTCACTTATCAAAAGTTATTAAAAAATCTATTTGAATTATCAAGTTATGATGTTATCACCAAATTTAGTAAGCTATATACCCTTAGTAATTTTAGTAGTCTTTTATCAATAATTAATGAGGCGTGGTTGCCAATTTTCTTATCTAAGGTTACCAAATTAGTTATACGGACAAAGTAAACTTGCTAGCCTTTTATTATTAATGAGTATTATCAATTTTTCTTCTATAAATTAGTGAAAATGTTGATGCCAAAAAACAATTAGAGAAAATGTTGTGGAGATTATTAAAACGCAATAGCTCTATGTAATCCTATATCCTCATTAGTTTTAGTAATTAACTCTCATCATAATGAATGTTACAAATCCTGTAATTACACGTTACCAATTTTCTTATTCAATGTTACTATAAAAATGACAATGGTTATAAAAAACGATTGAGATACTATTAACAAATTTAGTAACTTTACATTATAGTTACCAATTTTCTTAACTAATGTTACTAGAAAAACTATAGATGTTATCAAACTATGGGGTCGAGCTTGGGCAACCATGAATACTATTATTATCAAGTTTAGACCCGGTCTGAACATGATCTAGCCCATGAACGGTCTAGAGTAGGCCCAACAAAAGTAGCAAACAAATCCACTACTCACAAACAGATAATGCGAAAATAAATAAATATGGAGAGGCAAGGAATGGTGGAGTAGTAGGAGGTCTCGAACTTGATCTTTCTTGAATAAAATTGAACTTTTAGCCATTTTAGTTAGAAGGAGAATGTTGATATGGAGAGATATGTTTTAAAACTAAAAATGATGATATAAATATGGAAAATTATTCAATACACTGTTAGTGGAGTTTAGCAGACTGCACGTGCGGGTCTAAAAGGGTGACATGAGTCCCTTAGGGACTAGATTGAAATATTTAAAATTTAATTAATTTAGAAAATAGACATGTGTCCACTCCTCACCCCGCTTGTGGAGTCCAAATTTTACACTGTGATATATTCATAGTATGGTTTAGTGGCCATGGGACTCATGACTATAAGCATGTTGTTAAGCATGGAGGTGGTTTAATCACAGCTTGTTGTTAAGCCTTTTGGCATGAGGTATTTATGCATTATATAATGATAATTTCACCCCAATAAAAATTGTAATACCATAAAATTATATTGGTTCTATAAATTAAAATTTGGTGTAAAGAAGAAAAGGGAATGAGGGTACCAATTAAAATAGAAAGAGAGAATATTTGAGGGAATTTAGTCATTTAATGTCCAAAAGCACCTAAAGATTAACTTTAAAAAAAAAGGCCAATGGGCCAGTCAGCATGGCCCAACGTGCAAGCCAGGCGCGCGGGCCAGCGCACGGCCCAAGCGCGCCAGGCTAGGCGCGCGGGCCTGCTGCGTGGGCTGCTCAAGGTAGGCCCAAAAGTTTAAAAAAAAAAA
>AWUE01015013.1:0-12788 GCA_001974825.2 Corchorus olitorius | reverse complement strand
ATGTCACTGTACTTTAAGAGAGTGAAAATTTACCGAAATACCCTTGATAGGCAAATTTGCTATTTTGCCCCTAAGAGCGTGATACATGTAATTAAACTTGAAGATCGCGTATTCAGGATTGGAAATATACCATAGTGACTCGTTTGGGTAAAATTACTATGTTACCCTCGATCTGTCGATATTACCATTATGCCCCGTAGTCATCAAATTTACGAAATTACCCTTAAGGGTGGAATTGTGAGAATTTGACTATGTTGCTCACATTAATGAATTCATATGTACGTTATGAAACCAATAATAGTGCAAATGACCGTTTTACCCTCGAGCGAGGATAATTACAACTTTGTCCCCAGAAAAGGATTCAGCTTATCTTAACACTCTAATTGAGCATGTAAGGTTATAGGATTACTTTATCAGCTTTAAGATGTCAAAATTGTTGTTTTACCCTTTTAACCTTGTACTTTGAATTAAAGTGTGTAGATTTTCAATATGAGTATCCTAACTGACGATTACGCCCCTGATTGGTAAAATTACGATTTTACCCCTATCATGAAAAATTACAGTTTTTGCCCCTAGAGGGTAGATATGATCAAATAAGCTTTAGAAAGTGTATTTGGAGTCGGAAACTCGTATTAAAACCCTGTAAAACATTGTATGACATACGTCAAACTCCTCGACATAGACCGTGGGTGTGGGATATCTGTTCTTGCGATTTTATTATGTTTTATCTGACTGTTTTGGTTAATTATTTTGGTTTATAACTCTGATTATTATACTGATTTTAATGATTTTCTTGTGTTGCACGTGTTTCTCAATCAGACGGCTGAGGCGCTGATCGAGACATCGGCTAGGCTCACAGTGGACTGACTTTGGGGGTGTACGAGTCCCCTGAACTGTGAGTGGGTTGTCCTCAACGGATTCTCCGTTGAGGAACTGTTTAATACTATTTTATTTATATGATTTACAAATTGTTTTATTAAATGATTTAGGGTGCATGAATTACCTGTGTATATGATTTTGAATTGTTGATAAGCATACGGGGACTTGTGGACTGGCGCGGTCCAGCGAGTACGTATGGCTTGGGTTGGTGGTTATACTAGCTAGTAGTTGAACTCACTTGGCGGACCATGCTTTGATTTGGATCCACATGGTTCGTCGTTCCAGGCCCGACACGCCATATATTTTCACCGGTTCGACGTGTGCATGGGGGAGCTAAACTGGGTGTGTTGTGGTCACCATGCAGTACCAGACCCAGGCCAACGTCAGGGGAACGGGCTTGTTTAGAAAAAAATAAGAAAAATGATGTTTTTACTAAATTATTTGATAATGACGAAAATGCCCTTGACGGTTCCGGAGGTTGACTCGGGCCAAAGTCGCTCCGGATAGGTTTTATTGGCAGCCCACTTGTTTATGAAAATGATAAATGATTTCCTCTACATGTTTTATTGCTAACCATGATTTTATAACTTGGTATTCTTACCTGTTTTGGTTGTGAGTGCACCCACCCTCTTCCGGTTCTCTTTTGAGGGTGGCTCACTCACTGGGTACATTCGTGTACTCACCCCTCGAATTCTTGTTGACTTTTAAGGGTAGCTAGGATCAGCGTTTTCCTTGACGATCGAGTCGGTGGCCTAGGCAGTGATTCCTCCAGTTAGAGGTACTTCTCACTACGTGATGGGTCCCACTGGTAGTTGTCTTTGTTTGTGCTATCTCTTGTTCCTCGTTTTTGTTTTACTTCAATTTTTGGTTTTCTCTATTGACTTATGATTTCGGTTTTTAAATGTTGCAGTGTTTTTACTACTGTATTTGTTTTTAATGTTTCCGCTTTTACTCTGACTTGCAAACCTCAGTATTTTAGATTTATACTCAATTCATGTTTCGGTATTTTTATCTGGTATTGACGCTTCGTGTAACCTTGGTGCACGTGACCGGCCGCACGTGTTTCGAGGTGACACGGCGGTTGTCCGTGCTCGACTTTCGGGTCGGGGCGTGACAATTTTATTGATATCAGAGCATCTGGTTGTTGTCCTTGTATCATAAGTCCAGTGGGCCTATAATGAGTTTAGGGTAAGTTCCGGACACTTAAGTGTCCATCTGCCGTTCCAGATTACGTTTTGTTTTAAAGTTAAAATGTTTGTTTTACCTTGTTTTTAATACTAACATCGTGTCTCTTCAAATGACTTTGTTTCTGATCCTAAATTCCGTGTCTCTTCTGTTTTCGTTGTCTAAATTCGAAACTCGTTACTCTTTTAGAGATTCGTGCCACCAGAACGTAATCTTTACCGACAAGGGCATACTCATTACGATTTGACCTCGTTAAGAGATCAAATTGAGGAATATGAATTCTCGGACCATTTATTCTCTATGCATCTGTTTTGAGGGAAAGTACTCACACCTTGTCGTTCACACCTGTGTCATTTTTTCGTACACCGTATCCATTCTTTTAATACCCGACATCGACTTTTCTTTCGATGCCATTTCTGCAAGTAACTTCTTAATGCGCTGGAGTCTCAATCTCGTGTACCGCTTACGACACGAGTAACGCTGAGGAGAAATAATAAGTGTTTAAACTTAACGGCTTGACTTAGAAAGTCCATGTGAAAGAATGAGTTAATATTCGTGAAAGTAATTACTATTTTTGCTAGTAGAAAGATTTTCGGAAATATTCATCGTGGAGTTGCCAAGTTTGACCTAGTAGTACAACCTGGTTATTTGTCTGAACTAAATTTTGAAATGCCAAGTGGCGCCTGTAGATTTTAAACTAAGCTAGATGTTAAAGGCGAAGAAATGATTGAGCAAGATATTGCCTGGTCAGTACCTTTGTTAGAGGTGTTTTAATGTTGATAATAACGAATGAAGATGGAAGTTGTGATTTGCAATTAATTAAAATTAGTTAAACTTCCTTAATGTTCTCCAAACTCTGCGAGAACTTCATGTTAACTGCAAAGTCACAAAAGTACTGAACCATGATTGACGTCAATTGTTTTACAACGGTACATGATGCATTTTGGTTGAATCAGGAAGGATGGAAATCTAGTTTGAGAGCAAGTATAGTTCGAAACTATCATGAAGAATTGAAGTTTGTTTTGAGTTGTATTTATATCACTAGTGTTGGTTCAGTTTCGGTATATCAGAATAAGAAGATTGTAAGGATATACGGAACAGTTTCAGAGATGACACATAATGGAGTTGTGCCAACACTTGGAAAATATTCGAAGTCCACAATTTGGTCGAACCTTGGCTAGGTAAACAAATGATTTTGGAAGTTAGTTGAATTGAACTGACGCGAAGTCTAACAGATATATAAATTGTTGATTTGTTAACACATTGGGATAATATGGAATGTTTGTCGAATGAAACTAATATCTAATGGTTTATTCGAGCTTCCAAGGGGGCTCATATATCGACAAATTGCTGGGAAAATTATACCCATGACCATAAAAGTGACTACGTATCTTACTGTAGCACAAGGCAGTAATGTATTGAAGAAGGACTGATATCAATCAATTAACAATTGCTTTTCGTAATCGTCGGTTGAAGAAGCATGAGAAAACACCCGTGGTTGCTAATAAGATTAGAAAATAACACTGATTTGAGGAAAAGTGATGGATATATCACAATTATAAGAGTCGCAAGTATCTGGAGACACAAGTATCAGAATTAAAGTTAAACATATGATTGAAGTTGAGGTTAAGTTGAAGCATGTTGGGTTCTTGTTGTAAACGCATTACATGGGAAGTCATCCTCCGCTACGGCTAGGATAACTTCTTTGTAATGCGCTAAATCGCTCTCAACACCCATTTAATGGTAATATAGTTAGAGTTTGTGGCCAAGTGTAAATTTGGACTTGTATTAAAGTCCGGAAATTTGATGGGAAGTTTCCTAATGATGTGCAAAACTCAAGGAATAGTTTGGCTTGAAATGAGACAACGCAAGGCATGTTACGACAATCTCGTATGCAGCAAGTAAATGTAGAATACTAGAAGTTGAAACAACTATAATCGATCTTGATGTAAAATAGAGAGTTAGTTTATCAGTGGGCGAATGTAAAGAAACTTGGACATGATATGATAAAAAGATTCAAACCGGTAATTTTAAATCACATTTCAATTTAAATTAAGGTTATTATATAAGAAGGAAATTGAAGTCTGTACCCCATTCCACCTTAAATGGAATGGATAAATTTTAAATGTCTCTCGAGATCCTTATAGATTCCTTGTATTTGTGTGATTTGGTTCTTATTGAGGTACTGGAAATTGGAAAATAAGGAACTTGATCTTTTGTTGAAGTGATGTGAAGATGATGTCTAAAACTAAATGTAATGACTAGTGGAATGAGGTAGTAAAGGTTATACGAAAGGTTAAGGCAACAAAAGACTACAAGTAGGGATGTATTGATATTTGGATAATGAATATGAAGATTTACTGTCGATTACATAGTTTCTAAAGGTATTGCTACGAGATGTTCGAACCAAGTTCAAGCTGAAGTCGAAGCTTGACTAATGTTGCAATGAAATCTCTAAATTTTGATTAAAGAGAAATCTCGTAGTAGAGTAAAGTTTGCGCTCAAATCGGATCGAACCCTAGGATGATGAATGAAGGGTGATGGAATCTTGCAAAGTTCTTGGGAAGGTTATTTGAAGAAAGGATGTGGTCGAATGTGCGATCTAAGATTTACAGTTAGTAAAGTGGTGTTTTCTGAATTCTTGTCATGAGTAATTGTGACTCAATTTCATACAAGTTTTGAGCTCGTCTAACGTCTCTTAAGATCTTACGAGATCAAAGAAGGGGTTTGGTATTGAATGGTACTGGTAGGATTCATTCAAGTTCTGGAAAAAAAAAAACATTACAAGGTTGGATTTCAAAGTTCAACTAGATTGAACCTTGGGTTAATTAAAGGAAGTTCTCAACGTTAAGCGAATGATGGTGGTAAAGATTGTTTGCGGAAGAATGAGGGTCAACGAAATAACCTGTGAACTAGAAGAGGTAATACAAAGGCAATGTTGGTACCTATATGATGATTGAGTTATGATCACGTTTAAAATTTCGCGGACGAAATTTTCTGTAAGGAGGGTAGAATTGTAATACCATAAAATTATATTGGTTCTATAAATTAAAATCTGGTGTAAAGAAGAAAAGGGAATGAGGGTACAATTAAATTAAAAGAGAAGTTTTAGGTTCAAGTTAAAGAGGCTAACAAAAGGTGAGGACTATTGTGCAGTTTTGCCAAGTTAAATGCAATAAAAACCATGTCATCTTCTCCTTCACCATTTATGCGTACCCATTTTTGTTCCATCCGAAATGCTTTCCCTCCACATTGACTCAAGAAACAATCCATGGAAATCATTATGCAATAATGGTAAATCAACTTTCTCATTGTGCATGTTCCAATTTTAGTCTTGGATTCGAATTTGAGGCAAGTTGTTTAAAGTTTGAAGGTGAGAGAAGGTTAAGCTTCAATCTTGAAAATCTAATATGTTTAGTTGTCCAAAAAGAATTGAATTTGTAATTTGGGTTTTCTTTGTGTTGGAGGAATGTGTGATGATTTGATTACGAATGGATTGAATTTGAAGCAATGGAGCAAGAGGAGAATGGAAGAAATTTTTGGGTAAGTTGTAATTGAAGTTGAAGTTAAAGTTATGGTTTAAGTTAATTTATTTCTTGTTAATTTGATGTTTGGAAGCTTGAATAATGTTTGAATTTAGTGTAGGAGTGTGTTTTTGTTGTTGATAATAATGAAATTTGGTGGAAAATATTCAAAATGACAAAGTTTGGGGCTGCTGGAATCTGGAAAATTCCAGATTCCGGTGGGTTTTTCCGGTAGTCAAAAGAAGAAGAAGAGAGGAAAAAAAAAGAAAAAAAGAAAAGGCCAATAGGCCAGTCAGCATGGCCCAACGTGCAAGCCAGGCGCGCGGGCCTGCTGCGTGGGCTGCTCAAGGTAGGCCCAAAAGTTTTTAAAAAAAAAAAGAAAAAGAAAAAAACAGAGAAAAAAAAAAGAGTGAGAGAGAAGAATAGAAGAAAGAAATGAGGACCTAGGCCCAAACCCAAGTTTTTTTTTTTAAATAAAAGAAAAGAGAATAAGAGAAAAATTAGAAGGAAAATAGGAATTTAAATTTGGGGTTTAGTAAAATGATAAGTGAAGTTACAATTTTACCCTTGGACGGGTAAAATTAATAAATCGCCATAAGGATGTTAATTTACGAATTTACCCCTATATGAACAAGTTGACAACTTCGACAACACTGATTTCATTAATAAGTTCAAATAATTATAGTATGAATTCTCAGTGTTCGTAAGAATATAAAGTTACCGTTTTACCCTCAGAGCGGGTAAATTACCATTTCATCCCGAACGGGTAAATTTACAACTTTACCCTTAGAACCTCAAACTTCGAGTTTAAGCGTGTAGAATCCGAACACAAGTATACTAATTGATAATAGAGTCCCTAAAGGACAAAATTACAGTTTTACCCTTAACAATGCCAAATTACCATATTGCCCCTAAGTAGCCAAAGTGCACTATTCTATTCCGTTGAGGTGCAATTTCGAATCCGACCGATTAGGGTCACAACTATAACATATAAGGAATGTCACCATACTTTAAGAGAGTGAAAATTTACCGAAATACCCTTGATAGGCAAATTTGCTATTTTGCCCCTAAGAGCGTGATACATGTAATTAAACTTGAAGATCGCGTATTCAGGATTGGAAATATACCATAGTGACTCGTTTGGGTAAAATTACTATGTTACCCTCGATCTGTCGATATTACCATTATGCCCCGTAGTCATCAAATTTACGAAATTACCCTTAAGGGTGGAATTGTGAGAATTTGACTATGTTGCTCACATTAATGAATTCATATGTACGTTATGAAACCAATAATAGTGCAAATGACCGTTTTACCCTCGAGCGAGGATAATTACAACTTTGTCCCCAGAAAAGGATTCAGCTTATCTTAACACTCTGATTGAGCATGTAAGGTTATAGGATTACCTTATTAGCTTTAAGATGTCAAAATTACTGTTTTACCCTTTTAACCTTGTACTTTGAATTAAAGTGTGTAGATTTTGAATATGAGTATCCTAACTGACGATTATGCCCCTGATTGGTAAAATTATGATTTTACCCCTATCATGAAAAATTATAGTTTTTACCCCTAGAGGGTAGATATGATCAAATAAGCTTTAGAAAGTGTATTTGGAGTCGGAAACTCGTATTAAAACCCTGTAAAACATTGTATGACATACGTTAAACTCCTCGACATAGATCGTGGGTGTGGGATATCTGTTCTTACGATTTCATTATGTTTTATCTGACTGTTTTGGTTAATTATTTTGATTATAACTCTGATTATTATACTGGTTTTAATTATTTTCTTGTGTTGCACGTGCTTCTCAATCAGACGGCTGAGGCGCTGATCGAGACATCGGCTAGGCTCACAGTGGACTGACTTTGGGGGTGTACGAGTCCCCTGAACTGTGAGTGGGCTGGCCTCAACGGAGAATCCGTTGAGGAACTGTATTATACTATTTTATTTATATGATTTACAAATTATTTTATTAAATGATTTTGGGTGCATGAATTACCTGTGTATATGATTTTGAATTGTTGATAAGCATACGGGGACTTGTGGACTGGCGCGGTCCAGCGAGTACGTATGGCTTGGGTTGGTGGTTATACTAGCTAGTAGTTGAACTCACTTGGCGGACCATGGTTTGATTTTGATCCACATGGTTCGTCGCTCCAGGCCCGACACGCCATATATTTGCACCGGTTCGGCGTGTGCATGGGGGAGCTAAACTGGGTGTGCTGCGGCCACCATGCAGTACCGGACCCAGGCCAACGTCAGCGGAACGGGCTTGTTTAGAAAAAAATAAGAAAAATGATGTTTTTACTAAATTATTTGATAATGACGAAAATGCCCCTGACGGTTCCGGAGGTTGACTCGGGCCAAAATCACTCCGGATAGGTTTTATTGGCAGCCCACTTGTTTATGAAAATGATAAATGATTTCCTGTACATGTTTTATTGCTAACCATGATTTTATAACTTGGTATTCTTACCTGTTTTGGTTGTGAGTGCACCCCACCCTCTTCCGGTTCTCTTTTGAGGGTGGCTCACTCACTGGGTACATTCGTGTACTCACCCCTCGAATTCTTTTTGACTTTTCAGGGTAGCTAGGATCAGCGTTTTCCTTGACGATCGAGTCGGTGGCCTAGGCAGTGATTCCTCCAGTTAGAGGTACTTCTCACTACGTGATGGGTCCCACTAGCAGTTGTCTTTGTTTGTGCTATCTCTTGTTCCTCGTTTTTGTTTTACTTCGATTTTTGGTTTTCTCTATTAACTTATGGTTTCGGTTTTTAAATGTTGCAGCGTTTTTACTACTGTATTTGTTTTTAATGTTTCCGCTTTTACTCTGACTTGCAAACCTCAGTATTTTAGATTTATACTCAATTCATGTTTTCGGTATTTTTATCTGGTATTGACGCTTCGTGTAGCCTTGGTGCACGTGACCGGCCGGCACGTGTTTCGAGGTGACACGGCGGTTGTCCGTGCTCGACTTTCGGGTTGGGGCGTGACAAAAATAGTGGAGTAAAATCTGCTCAAAACTTAAGCATGATAAAGATTAAGAATTGGCAATTGCAAATACTTGAAACATAAAGAACTGGACTTAAATAAATACATGAAATATCCTGAAAGTACTTGAAAAGTGGAGTACATGTGAAATCTAACTACCCAACTATTTTACCTAAAGATAAAAGCAAAAGAGAATAAAAAAAATTGAAGCAATAAAAAACAATTTTCCATTTATAATACCTATGAGGTTCTTTTTCTCTTATTATATCTAAGGATCGAAAAATAATTGCCAAGGAGATCCTTCCAATGTTCAGTTGTCAACCGCTTTAGACTTCCTATGCAAGAAAGCAAGAGGATGTCCAAGTGCCAACTATCCCCCTTCACCCCCAGACACACATAAGTAAATCAAGCTTCAAACTTCTATTATCTATTTCATCATTGCATTACCTTTTGAGGAAAGATAACCTGCTTCAATTGACTCTAAGCGGTTATCTTCTTTGTTATAGCTTCACCAATGGCAAGGCAAAGAACCTGCAGCCTTATCATGTTGTCATTGACAAAAAGAAAATTCCAGGACCTGCTAAATCTAGATATCTACCATTACATAGAATGTAGCCGCCTATAAATCATGTGAACACCATAATCTGTACAATGAAGGGTTGATGCCACAGTATGAGAATTGAATCCAAAATGAAGAATAAGTGTAGTTTAGTTACTTGATCATTTAACACTACGCAAATGCTTCAAAAAAGGTTTCGATTAGTCTTCTTTGAAACCTAGTTTTAAAAGCAGCAACCTTTGGATTTTCTAAATAGTATTTACAAGAGCATGCACAAACCAACGAATTGAATTCTAATCCTAATATGTAACAGTTCAGTTCACAAAACTAAGAATTCTAATCCTAATATTTAACAGTTCACTTCACAAAACAATGCCCTAACAGGCATACAAAACACAAAGTGAAAAAAACTCAAAATTGAGAAGATTAAATTACCAAGTCTGATTTTCATACCTCGATTTTTGGAATCTCAAAACCATCCCCTGCAATTAAAACACTGCAATTTAAAGGAAATTTTCAAACTAAACAAATTAATAGCAACATAAAGAGAGAAAAGTAAAATCAATAAATAAAGAAAAGAAGAAAATTGTTCTTACAATGTCGTTCTAATGACAACTGCAACCAAAGAAAAAAAAATCCAGCAATAAATTTTGAAATTAAAAGCGTGCCCATGAAATTGGAGTTAATAAGGAAAAGAATCAGGATTCATATTTTAAATGGAGCTCCCTGATGAAACAACTAAAATCTTCCTGCCAAAATGAACAAATGGCCAACATGACACAATAATTCTAAATAAAACAGAATGTATTTTACTTCCAAAAAAACGCATATTTTTAGTTTAATTATTAGATTACAAATAATAATAAAATGAAACAAACCATTTTCTCTTTTGATTTGAATTACCCGCATAAGTTAAAATCAACTTTAGAAAGAACTCAATCATGCATTGTCCGTATAAATATATGTTAAGAGAAAAGGAAATTAGGAATTTTTAAATAAATAAATAAATAAATAAATAAGCTACCCAATGCACCACATTTTCAAAGATTAAAATTAAAAATTGAAAGTGAAAGAGGACACGGGAAAAATAACTTTTGAAGGAAGAAGTACCTCACGGAGTAGACAGGAAAAGAGGTCGGTGATAGAATCTTCCATAGCTTGAAACCTACAAAATAAATTCACAAATCATCGGTAACCCAAAAAAGCTCCAATTTTTACATCCAAAAAACAAAATAAATAAATAAACCCAAACATTGAAATTGGGGTACCGTTGCAGACTCAAGCGTGTCAGTGATGGAGAGGTGAAACTGAGGAAATTAATCTCAGTTTTTTTCACTTAGAACGAAAATGTTACAGGAAAGAAGAAAAAATCGAAAGAGAAGAGAAAGGGAAAAAAACAAAGAAGGGAGGAGGGTGTGGTAGGATGGAGAGAAAGGAAAGAGAGGAGAGGGAAGAAAGAAAGAGAACTAGAAGAAGGGAGCGAAGAAAGAGTGAGAAGACACAGAAGAAGAAGAGACGCGTGGGAGAGAAAGAAACTGAAATGGGACAGGCGTCAAGTGAGAAGGGATCTAGCAAATTTGAAAAATCTGGTAAGGTCAATGACGTGGCAAATTATAGGCCACATTAACTACCCCAAAATCGTAGTTGAACTTGAGAAATTGTATTCTTTATTCAATGTTCTATTCTTTGACGAAAATAGTCATCAAGTTATAAATACACAAAGCATATCATTACTCATTAAGGGCAATAATGCAATATATTCAAACCACCACCCCGCAACAAATCTCCATGTTAGCTTGAAATTTCTTCAAGTCAAACATTATAGGAATCTTCTCGGAACAAGATCACTTCTACCTACTATGTCCCTAAGGCCATCACCAACCGCGAATGCCAATCAAGTCCAAGCAATACTTGAACATGTATGAGGAGAAGTTTCATCAACATATTCACTAGGATCTCCTCGATAGCAACCTTACTAATTAATCATAATATCACTATGCGAAATGACAAAAGTACCATTTTCCCCCTCAAACATGTAGCGTTTGGACGTTTTCCCCTTTGAACTTCAATTTTGGACATTTTGCCCCTTGAACTATCAATTTTGAACATTTTGCCCCCTCTCAAATGATTAGGTTAATGGCACCGTGATGTCACTGATGTGGCAATGCCACGCGACACAACAATGCCATGTGGCATTGCCACGTCATCGGTTTGGTTCATCCGTTAGCCTAATCATTTGAGAGGGTAAAACATCCAAAATTTAGAGTTTAGGGGGTAAAATGTCCAAAATTTAGAGTTTAGGGGGTCAAATGTCCAAAATTGAAGTTCATGAGGCAAAACGTCCAAACGCTACAGGTTTAGGGGGTAAAAAAGATATTAAGTCCTATGTAAACATGATCTGAACAAATGTTACCTATGTATTTGTATTTGGTCTGTTCATAAAAATGATTGTCGCGTCTTGCGATTTCCCAAGATATAAGTATCTATTATAAGGGGAAAAAAATTAAGTATAATTTGTCTGGTATTATATCAAACATATAACTACTAACTAATTGGAACGCTGAAGAGAAAATGTGACTAAAATAATCAAAATTATCAAATTGTGATGCTAACATTTTAATTAAACAGCTCCAGCTAAAACCTTGTTCATAATGGGACGAGCTCTGCACATGGCTACTAATGGTTGAGCTTTGGGCATGGTCAGCCCATGCCCTTCAGTCATGTCAATTTCTTCATTCCCGACTCTCTTCCACTCAAAGCACTGAATCAAAGAACCCAAGGCCAAGCCGATCACACGGTGGGCAAGACTCAACCCAGGACACGCCCTTCTTCCCAACCCAAACGGCAGAAACTTGTAGCTCTCTGTTTCTCCAGGATTCTCAAACCTTTCAGGTTTAAAAGCAAGTGGATCATCCCAAAGCTTCGGATCCCTATGGACAGCCCATGCATTGATTAATACAATTGTGTTGCTAGGCACATTGTATCCACCGATGGTACAGTCATTGGAGGCCATGTGAGGAATGAGAAGCGGGGCAGCCGGATATAATCGCAGAGTCTCGGATATGATGTTTTGGAGGTAAGGCAAGTTGGAGATGTGTGGTTCATCAATCAAAGTTTGTTGACCAACTTCGGAATCCAATTCCTCCTTAGCCTTCTCTAAGATATCAGGGTGATTGAGCAAAACAGACAATGCCCATTCTAATGTGGCTGCAACTGTTTCAGTTCCTGCAAGCACCAAAACCTGCACCATGCCTCAGTTATATTATACATTAAGCTGCTCAAAATGAAAGTGACCATAATTTTTCTTATTTACTAAGGGCATCTTCAAGCTATCAACCCTCTTAGTGACTATATATGGATCCATTGAACTTTCACTTACGAATTTTTACACTTACAAATAGAGCCCATTTGGTTTGATATAATTTAACCACTTTCTATAGAAAATATAAGGTATGAACATGGTTTTAAAAATCGGACCGGACCGTCCGATCCGACCGGTTCAACCAGGTACCGGACAGGCATCCGGTTCAATTATATTCTTAAACCGCGGTCAGCCTGAACCATCCTAAAACTGTTCAAACCGTCCGATTCGGAACCGGATTAAACCGATAATTAACGGTTTTTTCACCGGTTTTTATTTAAAAAAATCAA